>CM076569.1:91943627-92030148 GCA_034641835.2 Pinus albicaulis | reverse complement strand
CTATTTTCCATCGGATTTGGAGTTCCTGGATATATGGTCAAAGTCGGTCAAACTCAGCCTCTTCAGCAGAGAAATCAGAAGCTATAATGATGTACATGATCTTTTGCTTAAAGTTAGGAATTTTGAACTAATTCGAACTATGTTGGAATTAGTTAAGATGAAGAAGGAACGAATATAGCCTTCTAGTTGTAAATTTTAATAAATAGGAGGATTTTGATTAGAAAGTTTAGTTAATGAAAGCGTTGAAGAAATCAGACTTAAGACTGTAAAAGCGTATCCCAGCACTATGTTTTGAATGTAATCATTTTCAGAACTTAATGAAAAGCATAATTTCACCAATCACAGTGTTTACGAGTTAAAGGTTTATCATTTGAAGTTATCAAAGTGTGCCATCAGTGCGTGGAAGGGCCCTACGTAAAGATTGGTACACTTTCTTTTACGTTTTATGTTTTATATAGTTTAGTTTTTCAGATCTGAACAGCGTATTTCATTTTATTGTTTGTGAGTTCATTCATTGCTTGAGAGTTCGTTTATTTAATCAGAAGTTCTTGAAATTTATTGTTAATTTATGGTTCATAGCAATAAGTTGAAAATTCGATTGCAGAATTATTGAAACAGTCCTTGTAAAAGGTGTAATCGAGCATTGGATTTCAAAGTATCTCTGTGAACTCTGTTTGTTTTTATAAATTTGATTTCTAGAATGTTTCAGTGTGTTATCTTAAAGGAGTTTTTGTGAAACATATCCTCGTAAGAGGATTGAAAAGCTCAGATTAGAAACACTCTGTTTTTAAGAACAATAGATTAAAATTTGATAATATAAGTGTTTAAATTGTGAAAAGGAAACATATTTTAACCTCTTGTAAAGGAGTACTGAAGCCTGTCACAATTAGACATTTATTTACACATATAGAACAGAACCTTTTAGGTCTAAAAACATTAGATGTGCCTCTAAGACTACTGACCCTGGTCAACATTAAATGAGTCTAATCTAGCATCCTAGATTGGTCGTTACATTTTGGCGCCGTTGCCGGGGAGGCGCAACTAGAGGAGTTCTAAAAAAAAAACTCAAAACAAACAAAAACAAACAAAAACATAGATTTAATTTTAATTTTAGAAGTCATGTTTACATATGTCTAGACCTAGGGATGATAAAGGCAGATTTATAAAAACCCCCCATCCAAGAACTAACCCACCATTAGGAGCAGATCCTTTAGAAAGAATTGAACACACAACACCAGCTGGGAAAGTCACTGTACAAGAAATAGAGGATAAACAGAAATCAGGCCAAATACTTACACTTATAGAACGACAAATTCTATTAGCATACGAAACAAAGAAGAAACACTTTCCTGAATCCTCTACAACAAGAGAAGGCATTAAAACAACTCAACAATCTCTCCTTGAACCTACTGTTATCGAACAAATTCAATTAGGAGAAAAACCAACACAACAACTTCTCTTTGAAACAAGTGACACAGAACAAGAACTTAAAACAACAGAGGAACCTATTAAAATGGCTGAGGAAAGAGGAGGATCAGCAAGAGGACCTACTCCTGAACAACTTAGAGAATATGAGAGACAACAAGAGGAAAGAAGAAGACAATGAGAAATTGAACTGAAACGAAAACAAGATCAAGATCAAAGAGAGGAGGAAGAGTCAACATTTAAATTTCCTATTGAAGAACCAGGAGAAAATCATGATGAGGAAATCAAAATGAAAAATATACCTCCATCTGTGTTACCAAATTTTTATGGCATGGCATCGGAAGATCCAGACTCATTCTTGTTTGAATTTGACATAGTATGCCGGACATATGGTTACACAGATGATGCTCATAGGCTTAGACTCTTCCCAGCAACATTAAAGGCATCAGCATTAAGATGGTTCATGGGACTAGGTGAGCATGCTATAACTGATTGGGATGGCATGCGAAAAATATTCCTAAAGAAATATCAACCTTACTGTAGATCGAAAGATTCTAAAGATGACATCTTCAGAATGAATCAATAGGAGGATGAAACTTTAGAGGAGTATTTGGAATGATTTGTCTACAATTTACAAAAATCAAAACATTGAACCATGTCACTTGATCTGATTCGAACAATATTTTTAAAGGGCATTCGGGAGGAATACTTAGATGATCTTAACTTGATGGGAAAAGGTGACATTTCCACCTTACCTTTTGATGAAATTGCTGACTTATGTGAAAAGTATTCCAGAAGCAAAGCTAGAAATGGAAAAAGAGCTATATCATCCAAAGCCACAAAATCCGCTTCAGCTAGTGTCACAAGGGCTGAAATAGGAAATATATTAGAAGAATTCAAAACAGACCTATTGAGCACCTTAGGAAATCAAATTGACACTATGAAAGCAAAGAAAAGACAAGAAGAAGAAGATCAATTAATGGTTGTCTTTTGTCCAAAATGCCGGAAGAAACATGCTTTGAAAGATTATCCTTTAGAAAATATTCAAGTATGTGCCTTTTGTACTGAAAATCATGATATATTTCATTGTTCTAAAATAAAGATTTTGCAGAATTGTAACTTGGAAGCAAACGCAGATTTGGAAAATATGTATTTCATGGGTGCAAAGAGACCATGGCATCCAAGACCTCCACCTCCAGGTATGTTTCCAAATCATAATATTCAATTTCCTGCACAAGATCAAATGTATGTTCAGAATTCTTGGAATGTACCCATGCCATGGCAACACCAAAATTATCCTCAACAACAATGGAAACCATTTCAGCAATACCCATCATATCCTCAACCATACTCATCATATCCTCAACCATATCAACAGTATAATCATCCATATCAACAGTATCCTCAATCATACCAGCAATATCCACAGCATCAAGTTGTTCATCCACCCCAAAACATTCAACAAACATTTTCTGCTCCTCCACCAATAAATCCACCACAATTACAACTTCCATCTAACCAACCTCCTAGACCCACTCAGATTCCTGCTCAACCCGTATCAAATCCAAATAATAGAGCAGAAAGACCAGCTTACAGTGTAGATGAGGGACCATCATATCCCACATTAACTTTACAAAATATTGAGTTGAGGTCTGGTAAGGTGCTTCAAAAAGAACTTCCCATAGCTGAGAAACAAGAAGAAAACAAAAACATTGAAAATGAAACACCAAACCAAAAGAAGCAAAATGAAGACATCAAAAATAAACAAATCCAACCATTGCAATCACCACCTTTTCTGAAAAGATTGATTCAACCAAGGCTTCCCATATCTTTACCACAGTTTGATGCTTTAGATGAGCTGAAAAATGTCTATATAAAAATTCCACTTCTCCAAGCCATAAAAGACATTCCTATATATACTAAAGCAATTAGAGAGTTATGCCTCAAGAAGCCTACAAGAAAAAGACTTGATCCACAAACAATTCACGTTATTGGACACCTAGCTGGCCTTATGTCAAATACTATATCAATGGAAAAGTATGTTGATCCTGGCATTCCCAGAGTCACTACAATCATCAACAACATACCTATTCCAAATACTTTAATTGACTTAGGGGCAGAAATAAATGTGATGACTCTTGACACAATGAAGACACTACAACTGAGAAACTTGCAATACACACCAATTGTTTTAGAACTAGCCGATAGGTCTAAAGTGATTCCTGAAGGAATTTTGGAAGATATAATTGTTTCACTGGACTCTTGGGAGTATCCAGTGGAATTTTTAGTTCTTCAACCAAAATCTAATTTAGGAGGTTACCCTATCATTCTTGATAGACCATGGTTAGCAACTGCTGATGCATTCATAGGGTGTCGATCAGGTAATATGATCATTTCATGAGGAACTGAAAGAAAGCAACTCACTCTTTACCCATCAGCACAAACACCAGCAGTAGCAAACAATTTATGGCTAGATGATAAATACAATGATAAGGAAGAAGTTCAATATGTTTTTAGCATCAATCAGATCTATGATTTTCATGAAGATAATAATGATGATTTGATAGAATTGTTCCTTTCTGAACCTGAAATGTCTGAATAAATAAGAAATGAACAATACGATGCTGCAGATGAATTTTTGGCACAAAATTTTCAAGAAATATGCACACTCCATTATTTGCAATCATCATTTGAAAACAATTTTCCCATCCAATCTATCACAAACACTCAGAGCAAGACTATAGAGATTAGTCCGGGCAAAACATTGAACATTAGCACTCACCTAGACTTGTCTCAGGAAGAAAAACTGATTCAATTATTGAGAAAGTATCAGCAAGAATTTGCTTGGGACTACATAGATATGCACGGAATCCACCTTGAAACATGCACTCACCATATATACACAGATAATAATATAAAACCGGTGAGGCAACCACAGAGAAGAATGAATCCCATTCTTCAAGATATTGTTAGAGAGGAATTGCAAAAACTATTGAAAGTTAATTTTATATATCCTATCTCTGACAGTCAGTGGGTATCACCATTGGTAGTAGTGCCCAAGAAAAATGGTAAGTGGAGGATTTGTGTTGATTATAGACAGTTAAACAAAGCAAATCTCAAAGATTATTTTCCACTACCATTCATCGACCAAGTGCTAGACACTTTAGCTGGGAAATCATCATTCTCATTTCTTGATGGTTTCAGTGGCTATAACCAGATCAGGATAGCTTTAGAAGACCAGGATAAGACCACTTTTACTTGTCCCTGGGGCACTTATGCCTATAATGTTTTACCATTTGGACTTTGTAATGCTCCAGCTACATTTCAGAGAGTTGTTTTAGCTATTTTTGCTGATTTAGTTCATGAATGTGTTGAAGTTTATATGGATGATTTTTCGGTTTATGGTAATTCATTTGAGCATTCATTAGAAAATCTTGAAAAGGTTTTGAAGAGATGTATTGAATCTAATCTGTCCTTGAGCAATGAAAAGGGTTTTATGATGCTAGATGAAGGGATAGTATTGGGTCACTATATTTCTTGTCAAGGCATTAAAGTTGATCCAGCAAAAATTCAGATCATTGTCAATTTACCAATTCCGAAGACACAAAAAGAGGTAAGAAGTTTTCTTGGGTATGCAAGTTATTATAGACGATTTATTGAACATTTTAGCAAAATGGCTCTACCTTTGTTTAAACTTCTAGCAAAAGATACACCATTAAACTGGACTGAAGATTGTCAGAAAGCTTTTGAAATACTCAAACAAAAACTATCAACCACACCAGTATTAAAAGGGCCTAACTAGAATCTACCATTTCACATCTTTTCAGATGCATCTGACACTGCAGTAGGTGCTTCTTTAGGCCAAAAAGAAGAGTCTTTCAATTATGCTATCTATTTTATTAGAAAAAATCTAACACCTGCAGAATTAAATTACACAGTCACTGAAAAAGAAATGTTGGCAATCATACATGCTGTAAATAAATTCCGACACTATATCACTGGTTATGAGGTTTTTGTACATACTGACCATTCAGCCATTAAATATTTAATGAATAAACCAATCACTAATGGCAGAGTAACTAGATGGTTTTTATTACTACAGGAATTTAATATTACAGTGTTAGATAGGCCAGGTAAGGAGAATCAGGTGGCAGATTTTCTTTCTAGATTGCAGAACTCAGGTGAGATTGTTCCGGTTGAAGATTCTTTTCCAGATGAAAATCTGTTTGCAATTTCAGTAGTAGATCCATGGTATGCTGACTTAGCCAATTATTTGTCCACAGGAAAGACACCTCCACATTTTACTACAAAGGAGAAGAAGAGGCTTATCAAACAAAGTGCTAGATATTCATGGATCAATGGAGATTTATTTTACACCGGTTATGATATGATTATTAGAATATGTGTAAGAAATGATGAAATAATTGATATTTTAAAATCTTGTCATGACGAACCGTGTGGTGGGCATTTTGCAGCCAAGAGGACAACATTCAAGATTCTCAGCCTTGGCTACTATTGGCCATCTATTTTTAAGGATTCCAAGAGGTATGTGAAGAGTTGTGATAGTTGTCAAAGAATGGGTAGACCCACAGCTTCAGATGAAATGCCACTTCAGCCCCAAGTAGATTTAGATCCATTTGAGAAATGGGCTCCAGATTTTGTAGGCCCCATCAATCCACCATCAAAGGGCAAAAAGTACATTCTAGTATGTACTGATTACATGACAAAATGGGCTGAAGCAAAAGCATTAGTCCGAGAAACAGAGCAAACAGTGGTAAACTTCCTCTTTGAAGAAATTTTTGTAAGGTATGGAGTACCTAGGGAGATAGTCACAGATCAGGGTACTCAGTTCACTTCAAAGTTAGTCCAAGATATCACAGAAAAATATAAGATCAAGCACAGAAAAAGCACACCTTACCATCCACAGGCCAATGGCCAAGTGGAGTCAACAAATAAAACTTTGGAGGGGATTATTACTAAAACAATATCAATGAATAGAAAGAATTGGGAAGAAAAACTCAAAGATGCACTGTGGGCTTACAGGATTACGTGGAAAGACACTACTGGATTTACACCATATCAGTTGGTGTACGGAAAAGAGGTACTGCTTCCTATCGAATTTCAAATTCATACTTATAAGATGGCTGCAGATTTAGGAATTGATCTTAGTGAAGCACAAAAGGGGAGAATTATGCAATTAAACCAGCTAGATGAGATGAGACAACAAGCAGAACAGAGAACAATCCTAATGCAGAGACAGAGGAAGTAGTGGCATGATGCACACATTAAGAAGAAGCAGTTTAAAGAGGGAGACTGGGCTTTACTCTTTGACTCTAAATTCAGAAACTATAAAGCCAAATTTACAACACATTGGATGGGCCCATATGAAATAGTTGAAGCATATGACAATGGATCAGTCAAACTTACAACAATTGATGGAGAAGGCAAGACCTTTACTGTCAATGGTCACAGGCTGAAACTCTATCATAAGCCCATAAGCAAGGAAGATTTTATTGAAACAATATCTCAGCAAAAGGAGGTTGAGATATCACAGCCTTCAGCTGTGATATCTCTACCTTATTCATTTCAATTTCTTTTGTTTAAAAAATAAAAATAAAAATAAAAACATAAAATTAAAAAATAAAAAAAAAATAATGGTTTAGATGTGAAAACCAGACTCTGGCACACTCTAAACCCGAATTCTTACTTGAAAACCAATCATTTGGCTGGTGAGAATGCTTTGTTCTACTTGTTTATTGTTTTTCATCAATTCAATAATGACTTGAGGACAAGTCAAACACTTAGTGGGGGAGAAGAATTAATGGTTTTTCTCTTCGGTAGAAGAATCAGTGATTTTTCATCTCCTCATTTTTTAAAGCTTCAAGGAATCTGTGTCAGTTATTCAGTATTTCAATTTAGTTGTTCAGAATTTCAATAAAGAGATATTTTTGTTCTAATAAGAAGGACCTGTTTAAGCAATAAGATTTGCAGTGGGACCTGTCAACATTATCAATATCATAGGGACTTGTTAAGGACTGCATTAAAGATACATCATCAATAAAGGCTACTTCAGAGGGACCTGTTCTACTTCAACAAAAGATACATTATCAATAAAGGCTACTTCAGAGGGACCTGTTCTACTTCAACAAAATTTTCAAAGGTTGTTTATTACCAGAATTCGAAGGCTACATCAACAACAAGGATAAAAGAAGCTGCATAAAAGATGATTCTTCAGATTTTAAAAGGGACCTGTTACATTCATTTCAAAGGGACCTGTTTTGAAAAATAAAGATAGTTCTTCAGATTTTTAAAAGGGACCTGTTACATTCATTTCAAAGGGACCTGTTTTGAAAGATGAAGATCAATCATACCTGTACAAACAGATCAGTCACCTGTGCAAGCCAAATCAGTATTCTGTCAGTCAACAAGTGTAAAGTATTGTTGAAAATTTTCATTTTTAACATTTAAATTCTTAAATTAGTTTAGTGTTCAAAAATGATAATTATTAGTGCTTGATTATCAATTTCAAAAATCCCTATATGCATAATCTTTGCTTCCTATATCATTCTATTTCCTATTCCCATTCATTTATACCTTAGCCTATTATTCTATTTCCATTCATTTATACCTTAGCCTATTATTCTATTTCCATTCATTTATACGTTAGCCTATTTTCTATTTCCTATCCTTATTACCCTCTTCAAATCCGCTCTTTAAAAACTCATCATTTTTAAATACGCCCTCTGTCAATAAAGGTACCAACAAAGAAGTGGTCTGTATGGATACTCAATGAAGAGTCAGCTCAATGATAAGACATTTGTAAAACGCATGATTACATTTCATTTCAACAGACGGAGTTATAAAAATGATGCTCTGACCCAAATTCGTTTATGGAGTGGAATGTATCCGTTATCATCACACGAATTATATTATGATTATGCTTTTATAAATCACTACTCCTTTGTATTCATAATCTGAATGCACTGTCCGTCCCTGCAAACAAACTCATGACCAATTTGAATGCGCTGTCCGCAATTTGAATGCGCTGTCCGACCCAAATTCATAACCTTAAGACTCTGTTCTCTGCGTATTGTATGATACCAAGCAAGTTGAGGTCGGTTGTTGAATTTTTAAGTTCATAGAGTGGTTAAAGAGTTAAATTTTAGACTCTGAGTTTTTAAGGAGGACCGAGAAAGCATGTGTGGTTCCATTGATAAAATATAACAGACAAGTTATCCAGGGGTTTTTCTCTACGGCCGCCCACAATTTGAAGAATAGCACAGTGAAGAAGGCCGCCCAGAATTTGAAGAATAGCACAGTGAAGAAGGCCGCCCAGAATTTGAAGAATAGCTCAAGAAATTAAAGAAGGCAGCTCAGAAAATTGAGGATGCTAACCAGGTCAGAAAAAAACGCAGGAGAAAAGGTAACCACTTGAAAACCTTGATAGAATTTTTTTTCTAAAGTATAGAAAAGGGGTTAAGAACAGAGATTTTTTTTTTTTTTTTTAAAACAGA
Organism: Pinus albicaulis; assembly: GCA_034641835.2. Lineage (NCBI taxonomy): Eukaryota > Viridiplantae > Streptophyta > Pinopsida > Pinales > Pinaceae > Pinus > Pinus albicaulis. The sequence goes on along the minus strand of CM076569.1, from coordinate 92,021,209 downwards.
GGAAACAATGACCAACAGAGTGGAGCCCGAAACATTTGATAGACTGAAGTATCACGAGGACTGCGTCAAAATTTTAGAAGAAAAACATTGGTTGCCTTTCCTACAGAAGTTTAATGGGAATAATGAAGAGGTCACGAAGCAATTTGCATTTTCTTTCAATGGAGAGAAAGCTCTAGTAGGAAATGTCTCTTTTAGAATTTCAGAAGACATAATAGCACAAACCTTGGAAATCAGTCCTGAAGGAGAGTACTTCAAAACCAAACAGTTCAAGGAAAAATCAATGACCCAGTTCATGTCCAGGTCATGGGTTTCTTCAGTTAACTGGAAGAAGGGTGTTCCAAGAAGCTGGTTAGTGCATCCATGGGATGAGATGGTGTATATCATTCAAAAATTCATTACATGTGAAGGTCGATATAGTATTGTATATCTCTATCACATAAAACTTCTGTTGCATTTGAAAGGCCAATGCATTATCAATCTACCCTATTTCCTTTTGCAGAGTCTGACTAATATGTCAAAGACTATTCAGAAGCACAAAGGTAATGAAGACAAGAGTTTATATCATTTTGGCTTGATTAAAATACTAATTGAATCTGAGTTGCAGAGAAGAGGAAAAACATGGAAGGAATTCTTAATTGATAATCAAATCAAAGATAGAGAAGAAGAACAGCAGAAGCAAGGAAGCATGGAAATGATGATTGATGTTGATGAAGAAATCCCTGAGCTTAAATCAAGTAATATTCCTCAACCGAGTGGTAGTGTAAGAACAAGAAGGCAAAAGCAAGAAGCTGCTAAGAGAATTGAAAAAGATAAAATCTTCACTACCTATAACAGAAGATCAAGGAGGATGAAAAGGAGTCAAACACAAGATGAGCCACCAGAACAGAATGCAAGCATACCAATGGAAATTGAAAGTAGTGAGTCAGTACATGAAGCAGAAATGGAAACTGGAAGAAATGAAAAAGAAAAGGAAGAACCAACACCTACAAATAAGAGGCAGAAAAGGTTAGAAAAGCAGATTGAAAGGATGAAAGAAGAATTGATGGAAGCAAACATTTTAGAGAAGGTTATCAAGAAGGAAAATGAAACGCTGAGAGCTCAAAGCAAGAAAATACAACAGAAGAATGAAAAACTGAAGAAAAAGATCAAGGAACTGAAGATTGATCAAACTGAAATAAGTAATTGGGCAATAAAATGTTATACTCAGAAAAAGAGTCTTAAAGAAAAATATAAGAAGTTAAAACATCAGTCTCAAGTTCAGAAGAGTGCCAGAGTTCAGAGGAATGTGGATATATTGTTACAGGCAGCTGAGGTACAGGCAGAAACAGAGTTTAAGGGGAGCACATTAGGATAAGCATGAGGACATGCTAAACCATTGAGTTTGGGGGAGATGTTGGTACTATTTTATTTTTACCCTTTTCTATTAAAATTCACCATTTATCTATCATTTTCTCCATAAACTTCCCATAAGTCCATTGAAATTGATTAAGTAAAGCATTATAGTTTTTATTTTGCATTAAATTTAATTTATGAGTTTTTATGTTAAAATTTGGAATTTTTCAACAAAATTACAGGAAGTCACTACATCCTGTAATCAGTTTATGTTGTGACATGTGGAATGACAGGAAAATCAAAATAGAAGGCATGAACGTGATCTAGGATGTACAAATATGGTAGAAAATATATTTTCCATCGGATTTGGAGTTCCTGGATATATGGTCAAAGTTGATCAAACTCAGCCTCTTCAGCAGAAAAATCAGAAGCTATAATGATGTACTTGATCTTTTGCTTAAAGTTAGGAATTTTGAACTAATTTGAACTATGTTGGAATTAGTTAAGATGAAGAAGGAACGAATATAGCCTTCTAGTTGTAAATTTTAATAAATAGGAGGATTTTGATTCGAAAGTTTTAATTAATGAAAACGTTGAAGAAATTAGACTTAAGACTGTAAAAGTGTATCCCAGCACTCTGTTTTGAATGTAATCATTTCCAGAACTTAATGAAAAGCAGAATTTCACCAATCTCAGTGTTTACGAGTTAAAGGTTTATCATTTGAAGTTATCAAAGTGTGCCATCAATGCGTGGAAGGGCCCTACGTAAAGATTGGTACACTTTCTTTTACGTTTTATGTTTTATATAGTTTAGTTTTTCAGATCTGAACAGCGTATTTCATTTCATTGTTTGTGAGTTCATTCATTGCTTGAGAGTTCATTTATTTAATCAGAAGTTCTTGAAATTTATTGTTAATTTATGGTTCATAGCAATAAGTTGAAAATTCGATTGCAGAATTATTGAAACAGTCCTTGTAAAAGGTGTAATCGAGCATTGGATTTCAAAGTATCTCTGTGAACTCTGTTTGTTTTTATGAATTTGATTTCTAAAATGTTTAAGTGTGTTATCTTAAAGGAGTTTTTGTGAAACATATCCTCGTAAGAGGATTGAAAAGCTCAGATTTGAAACACTTTGTTTTTAAGAATAGTAGATTAAAATTTGATAATATAAGTGTTTAAATTGTGAAAAGGAAACATATTTTAACCTCTTGTAAAGGAGTACTGAAGCCTGTCACAATTAGACATTTATTTACACATATAGAACAGAACCTTTTAGGTCTAAAAACATTAGATGTGCCTCTAAGAATACTGACCCTGGTTGACATTAAATGAGTCTAATCTAGCATCCTAGATTGGTCGTTACATCCACTATCACATAATGCCAACTATTTAGATAGCTTACACACTTGGGAGGGGAAACTTGGAGATACATTGATGTTGCAGCACCTTGATCTTTGGAGGATTTCATCTTATGAGAATTTTTGTAGGGGAGAAGAGGCTGCTCTTCAGTCCTATCCTTGTAGTTTCTTGAGGACAAGCAACATTTGGGAGGGGAGGACTGTAATATTCCAAAATTTGCAAGCAAGCAAATTGGAATATTAGATTTTGATATTTTCACCTAGGAGAGGAATAAATGGGAAAGGAGGCCCATGAATAATAAAATATGAATAAATTTCACCTTAGTAAGGAAAGTGATCACCTTAAGAGCTGGTTTTACACTTCCAAGTGTGAACAAGGGCAAAATAGATAAGGACATAGTCAAGTTTGACTAAGTCAACATGCATTCTTGAGGAGGAAGAGATCACCTAAGAAAATCGGTTCAATGTGAACAAGGATCAGCCTAAGACACAAATGTAAACCATATTTAAGTTCCCTAGTGTCAAAAGAGGCATTGGAGGTGGATTAGTTGACGAAGTCAACAACGCAAGCACAAGATGAGGGAAGCAAGCTAGGGCAATGCAATTTTGAAAGAGGAAGCTTCATGAAGAAGTCACCTCAACATTGTGTGGGGTCCAGGGTGAGGAGGCTCACCAAAGATAAAAGGAAGGCATAGCATCAAAGGGAGTTCATTCATGTATTCATCCATTTTGGTCTTGAGACCACTTGCATGCTTCAACTGTTTAGCCAGAGTTGCTGCATTTCTTAGTGCACAAAATTCCATCCTCTCTTTAGATCAGCTTGCTTAAGGGATCAAGAGAGAAGGATTGGAGCTTCATTTTAGCATTTGGCTTGGGGCCATTCATCTACATTCATCCACAGTGCAGTTACCTTCAGTAAACTGCGTCTTTTATGCAGGGGTAACTGCAGCAGGGTTGCACCCTTTGATTTTATGCTAGTCTTTGAGGAGGAGGTGCTTATTTCCCTCCGGGAGTGCTAATAAGAGGCATAGGGAAATTTTATTGTATTATTATATTATCTCATGTCATATTCAGCCATGTATAATATAGAGATGTAGTGATTGCGTTATTTCTGCAGTGTTGCTTGTTATTCATATATTTTGTCAGGATCCTTTGCTGGGTGTCTCGTTTTTCTGTATAAGAGTGTAAACCTCCATTTATTTATTATTTGATCAATATAAGTTTCATATCAGTCTTATTTTATCATTTTCTGTAGAAACCCCCATGAAAATTATGTTGTCACAACATTCAGAAAGTTTTGTTTAGCAAAGTCATGGGAAATCAAGGTTTTCTAGCCTAGTCGGGAATTCAGAGCATAGGTCCCTCATGACCTAAGCTATCATATCTAGTTGTTTACCCTGTTTATTTTTGTGTTCGTTTTTGAAAAAAAAAACCTTTTTAGGGCATAATATACCCTTTTTCCCCACTTTCCGGATCATGAAACAAATTACAAGTTGTTGATGTAGCTAAAAATGATGTCTATGTGTTTATTTTGTATATTTTAAGCTTATTCATCATAATAGGACCGTTATATAGCTTATTCATTGTTGAGTTATAGATTTGGAACATTACAAGCAAGGTCCACACACAGCTGGACTCTGGATCTCCACTCACACAGCCAGCAGGAGTCCTTTCCCCAAAACCCAAACACCCAAAAAGATATCTTAAATCATAGTTTGCATCAATAGCTCTTCATTTTATACCTTACAATACAAAATTTTCCTCTATTTATAATAATCTAGCCTATACTTTCCTATGGTCTGCAAACAATGGTTTGTGGACCCCTGGTTTACCCTTTTTTCCCATTACAATGCTTTCGGGGCTTTGACCCACCCCAAAACTACTGCGCTAAACTAAATATAATCAAAAGTATTCAAAATTGGACCAGTTTCGTAGCTCGTAGGAGACCCTGTTCCAACAGTCCCCCAACACAATATTGTGACTCGTCCCGAGTCACTGTGGTGGTGCGGTCGCTATCTACACACAATATATTGAGAGCGATGATGAGCGGAGGGAGCACTTCCCGACTTTGGGTAGCAAATTGTTGTGCGATAATAACAAGCTTTAGGGAGGCAGGATCTTCCAGAACCGTGGTAACCTGCTTTAATATCCAATGGAGGCACGTGATGGCATTATGAGCATCCTGCGAGATCTGGAATGCGGTATCACCCCATGGTTTCAAGCGCTTTCTGACGATGTTATTAGCGTGGCGGAGATCCGAAATCGTGTCTATGAAGGCATTGCAGGTTTTTAAGAGGGCTAGACGTTGCGCAGGAACGAGGGAAGGCAAGGTAGCTTCGACCTGATCGAAAGCAGCTTCCATTTTTCATAATTCTTCCTGGACACGCTGAAGCCTGGGGTGGAACTGGACCGCTGTCCAGAGTTGCATAGCCACTTCGACCAACTGAGTGCCCAGAGTAAGCCGCTCCTTAATAATATTTGTTGCTTCTGTGATCAATGCAACCGGTTGTGCCCAAACTTCCAGGGTTATGTCACGCTGTTGTCGTGCAGTCTAGTCACGGTTATAGATCTCTTGCAACAAAACGATGTATAAACCCTATAATGCCTCATGGGATAGCTACACCAAGTCTATTTGTAGGTCCATAGCTGTCAGGGCATGGTCGCTAACCATGATAGTGCGAGGGAGCGAACAAATATGTCTTTCGCTGGTCGGTATTCTGGAACTGCGAAGAAGTCGCAACGTATCCCTATATCGCGCCATCCCTTCTGTGTGTAGGACTAGCTATGAATTGACTATGTCAGTGTTGGTGGCGACCTGTGGCAATTGCATACCCTCCTTTGAGGTATCGTCTGATGCCATCCAGCTGGGTCCTACGATCATTCCCGTCGTGTAGCTGTGGTGCCTTTCTGCACGGGGTTCAAAGTCAATTCTCCCTGTAGGGAGCCAGAAGCCAATCATTTCATCAATATTGGCATCTGCAAACCCTAGCAACACGATGTCTGCAGGTGCTGAACTATTAGGGACCGAAGCGTTTGGTGGGTTAGGGACTGCCATATCAACAAAAGGACAGGCTTCCCAAAAAACATGAAAGATCCCAATAAGAAAGCAGGAGAATAACAGAAGCAGGGTACAGAAACAATATGGAGCCCTAAGTGAAGCTATCTTGTTGACCTTATACTATCTGGGGCTATCCAACGGTAGAGCACGCTCTACTTGAAACTTACCATTGATCGTCCAAAACAAACTCACCATAAATTTCCGTACTGATGGCTAGCCGCCCATTTTTTTTAACGGAAAGGTTCCTTTCTCACCAAAGTGCAGAGTTCTGATAGTATTTATTCGTACCTAAGGGTTTTCCCATGGATTTCTAGATTTTGGATGATGCCTGCAGGCTACTTGCCTACCCCAAATTAAATATGATGTCAGGTGATTTGTAATGCGGTCCAAGTACCACTCCAGTAACTTGGCCACTGTACCTCTTGGCAGGCGTGCTTTTCCCTTGGTCAGGGCATCCGTGTACATCAGAGCAGCATCGAGCATCCTTGTGCCATCTCCCATCTTAAATGTTTGAAGAGAATCAGCCCGCAAATTCTCCCAATTGCACATGTACTGGTGCAGCTCCGCATCTAAAGACCACGCCGTCAGACGCAAGCCTAGGTCATAGATAACCAGGTGAGCTTGTTCTTTTGGGGTCCTATCGCACCATTTTTTTTCCCATGTCAGAAAATATCTGTGTGGGTCCTCTGACCCAAGGAACCTCTGGATCCATCTTCTAGCCGGGGCTTCAAATTGTAGGATCATGTTATCCCGACATTCCTCCCAAGTGCAGAATACTGGCCCGTGCGTATCCCACCAACGCGCAAACGCTCCGCGCAAGGCTAGAAGAAGTGCCCCTAGCCTGCGTTGCTTGGGAACTTCGGCTTTGAATGCACGTAAAAACTCCTTAATGTCACCTACATCCTCAAGGTAGGGTAGGCCTAGAGCATGAACGACATGATATCTTGGCAGAAGCTCATGACAGAATCACAGGGGGTCACTACATAGGTAATTCAATGATGCACAAGATTTTACGGGCTGGACTATGGTGGCCTACCCTCCATAGTGACTCTCACGACTATTGTAAAGCCTGCGATACGTGTCAACGGACGGGAAAGCTATCACGAAGAGATGAAATGCCGTTAAAACTGCAAGTAGAATTACAAGGCTTGACAAATGGGCCATTGATTTTGTGGGACCCATCAACCCACCGGGGAAAAATACGAGTGCGCACTACATAATTATTGCCACTGATTATGTAACCAAGTGGGCCGAAGCACAAGCGGTAAAGGATTGTACGAAAGATACCAGTACGCACTTCATCTTTGAGTATATTTTGACTCGATTTGGATGTCCAAAGATCCTTATGAGCGATCGAGGCACACACTTCATTAATGAAATAATCCAAGCATTGACTGAAGAGTTTTAGATCCATCATGCAAAAAGCACCCCATATCATCCACAGGCAAATGGAGCGATATAATATTTTAACAAGATTTTGGAGCAAGCACTAACTAAGGTCTGCAATTCTGATTGCAACAATTAGGATGTATGCATCCCATTGGCTCTTTGGGCCTACCGGACGACCTACAAAAAAATGACGGGGAAAACCCCATTTAGGCTGGTCTATGGCAAGGAGGCCATTATGCCAATGGAGTATATTGTTCCCAGTCTGCGCATTGGAGCATTTACAAACATGGTAGAATCCGACGTCATGGAGGAGAATTTAGCATAGCTTATGGTTTTGGAGGAAGATCGATTTATTTCTAATTTCCATCAGTAGGTTCAGAAGACCCACGATAAGGCCTGAAATGATTGATATATTCACCAAAAGACGTTCGCAGAGGGTGACCTAGTCCTCCTATATGATAGCCAATTTGTGAAACATTTAGGGAAGTTTTGATAGCACTAGCTTGGTCCCTATACAATCAAGGAAATCACAATTAGTAGAGCTCTAAGGCTAGCCACCCTACGCGACGATATGCTCCCCAGCTATATCAATGGTAGCCGGCTCAAACCATATCGGGTAAAATGAATATATGGCCTGAGTAGCTATATAAGGCAGGATCGGTCTACCATAACACTTGAGTATGATCAGGGTATGCATGGGAGGCGACCACAACTTAGGAGATCCGGAGTGGCGAGCAGAGGGTGCATGTGTCTGTTCAAAACGCAGTAGGTGTGCTGGGAGTCCTGGGGTGCGCTAGGCGCATAGGAGGTGCGAGAACTAGCCGTTGGGATAGTAGAATTGTGTAAAAATCTAAATTTACTATTGACAGGAGTGGGTGGCCGATGTTTAATGAAGTGATCTCTTGAAATTGTGTGCCGTTTATCTAATGGCAAGTGTCAATTATAATTCACCCGACCGTTAGTAACTCTCTGGAGTTATAAAAGTGGAAGGATCGTGTTATCAAAAAATTAGACCTGATAGGTTGCTAATCAAATCAATCTCATGTAACTGTTTCAAACCAATCTTTCGATTGAGGCTTAGCCTCCTCAACCTGGGAGGGCTCTCTCAAGGGTTAATGATTTTTGATAAAAATATAGATGGCTAACTCTATGTGGGGTATCAAGTAGATAAATGATAGATATTGGTTGCAAATCACATCAGAAAGTGCACATTGGGCTTATGGAGTCAAAATAGTTTCAGTAAAACCAAATAATCTACTTAGCATGGAATTCAAGGCATATCATAGTTCTAGTCAAGAGATACACATGTGAAACAGTAAAAAACACAGTCAGTCTATCTATATAGGAAGTCAGAGCATCAAAGATGAATTCTGAGTAACATAAAAAAACACCACTGCCATAGGATAGTAATAAGATGCAATTAGACAAGAACACACTAGAACTCTTTATGAATCTCAAGTTGGCTAAGTAGAAAACCCTGTAGTAAGCTAAAAACCAGTCACTTACAATAAACACAATCTCTTGCTAAAAATGTCCAACCCATGCATATTCTACTTCTTGATATTTTATAGATCATTTACAACATAAGATAACCTTATCTACAGCTAGATACATCGAACTCCTGACTCTTGACACCTTGCCTAACCATATGACATGGTATTTATTACAAAAGGACAGCTAATCCACTAAATAGTCCTATTACAAATAGGATTCAAACTCTTAATCGCCTACCTATAACAACCTTGTCTTAATTAGGTTACATTATTTTCCAAATGCATTAACACCTGGTCGAAACTAGATGATTGGCTCCAAATATTAATGGCCATAATGTTGACCTCCATCAAAGTAGGAAACAATCCCTTGTTTTCTAGGCATAGGGTCCTTTGCACCCTTGAGACACTCTGACCATCATAAACTCATCATTTCAAGATTTTTTGCTATTAGAAACTGAAGTAACACCTTCCCAAAATCCTCCCTAAGTTCCAGCTGTCCAAAACCATCATCAAACTGTTCAAATGAGCTGAAATAGACCTGCTCTACGAAAACAACACAGTTTCGTAGCGCTTTTTGTAGCGCAACTCTTTTACATTTTTTCCTTAAAATTTTTGATTTCTTTCCTCCAGGATTATCTTAATTATCATTTAATACATCCTCCCTAGAAATATCAAGTCATAATTCATACTTTTTCCCTTCAAAAATTTATGAGAAAGAGTGAAAAAAGCTGCTACAGCAGTTTCGTAGCACTTTTCACTCTTTCTACACTATTTGCACTACGAAACTGCTGAGTGAGCAGTTTTGTCCAAATTTTTTCAAAATTAAAACCATAAATGTGTCAAAACTCAAAATAACACTGGTTTCATCAAATCAAAAAGTCATATGAACTGAAAATCATAGTTTTCATGAGGTTCCTTCTTAATTTTCACTTGATTTAGCTTTTGACTTTTTAATGATTGTCATTCTGCACCTTTGTTCTTTAAATCATCCTGAGTCAATTTCAGTTGCTGCTCCAAATCCTCCACTTGATCTCCAAGTCTTCTATTACTGGATCTCAAGTGAGTATTGATTACTCTGACAAATTTATCTTCCTTGATGGTTGGAAATGTCCATGTGAAAAATTGTTCTGCACTGCTTGGGGTTTCAGACCTAGAACTAGTTTGACCTTCCCACAGTGCCTTCATTCTTTTAAACTCCGTTTTCTCAATACTGTGCTTTCTGTCCCTCTTTCTCATCACAATAATTTCTTGGTTTGCTAACCTCAATTTCTCTTCAAAATGTTGACACTCTATCATTTCTTCTTTTCCCTTCTTTCTTTTGCTATGTTGGGAAACCAGCTCCAAAAAGAGAAGAAAAGAGATATCAACGACTTAGAAATAAGGCACTTCGAAGGGGAGAACTCCAATACATTAAATGAATGAAAAATTCTTGGATGATACAAATTACAAAACCTCCTTTCTATATATAGAATCCTAGTGGGGCCACAATGTAATCCTAGCTGACCTAACAATAATAATTTAAGGGCACAATAATAAATATATGGGGGTTACAAGGGTACAATAATAACAATAAGGGGGTTACACTAACAACAATAAGGGACTATAATAGTAATATAGGAACCTAACATGCCCCTCTCCTTCAAAAAAGTGTTGTCATCAACGCTTGAGTAGCTCTAGGTGCTTCTGTAAAAAATTCTCATCCTCCCATGTAGAATCTTCAGTGGGTAAGTTCTTCCACTTGATGAGGTACTCTGAAATTGATGAATTTTGTAGCTGTCAAGTTCTTATTTCTGTGACTGCTTCAGGCTCCAATATGATTTTTCCTTCCTCATCAAGTTCTGTCAATATTGTTTGAACTGGAAGATTTTCACCTATAACCTTCTTTAAGCATGAAACATGGAAAACTGGATGCACTCGTGAAGAAGCAGGAAGCTCCAATTTGTATGCCATAGTAACAATATTTTGAAACACATTGTAAGGACCATATTACTTTGGTGATAATTTATTATCCTTCTTAGCTTGCTTGAGGGACATTTGTTTCTATGGTTGTAGCCATAAAAATACACAGTCTCCTACATCAAAACTTCTCTCGCTGCGATGTTGATCTGCCAAATTCAGGTTGTCCTTTAAGAGTTGGAGAAATTCTTGTTGATGCTCGATGTGATCTTCCACTGCTTGAACCTTAGAATTTTCTCTTAAAGATGATGTGATGGATGGTGGATGATATCCATAAAGTGCCATAAATGGGGTCATTTTTGCTGCAGTATGGAAGGAAGTGTTATACCACCATTCAGCAAGAGGTAACTACTTGACCCATTGTGTTTGTTTATCAGATACAAAACAACGAAGATATCCTTCCAAACATTTATTTACTATCTCAGTTTGACCATCAGATTGAGGATGATAAGATGAGCTATGAGCTAATTGAGTACCCAAACAAGAAAATAACTTCTTCCAAAAATTTCCAGTAAAAATGGGATCTCTGTCGCTCACAATAACCCTTGGGCTTCCATGTAGCTTTTGAATTCTGTCCATAAATGTAGTAGCAACTGTACTTGCTTTAAATGGATGAGATAATGCACAAAAGTGTGCATACTTGGTAAGTCTATCAACTACCACCATGATGAGACTCTTTCCTTCGGACTTAGGTAAACCTGTGATAAAATCCATTGAAATCTCCTCCCAACGTTGACTTGGAATGGATAAAGGTTGTAGAAGTCCTGGGGTCTTAATTGTTTCCACTTTATTCTGCTGGCAAACCAAACATTCCACCACAAATTTTTGAATATCAGATTTAAGGCCATCCCAAAAAAATTCTTTCTTCACCCTGTGGTAAGTTTTTAAAAATCCTGAGTGTCCTCCTAAAGGAGAAGTGTGCAATTCCAGAAGAATCTTTTGTTTAGTTGGGAATTCTTACAAAGATATAAGTGATCTTTGTACCATAAGGAATCATTTTTCCAACTAAATGTATCAGATGTACTAGGATCTTGCTGCAACTTTTGAATTAGTGTCCACACTTCTTCGTCCTTCTTCCATTCATCTCTTGCTTCGGTTATCCAATCTGGTTGGATAATAGAAATGGCACAAAGCAATGCTTCCACCTCTTCATTCTTTCTTGAGAGTGCATCTGCAACAACATTAAGCTTTCCTTTTTTGTAGATTATTTCAAAGTCATAACCCAACATCTTTGTGACCCATTTTGCTGCTCTTCTGAAGATAGTATTTGTTCCAAAAAGTGTTTAAGACTATCATGATCAGTTTTTACCTTGAAGTGTCTTCCCATTAGGTAAGTTCTCCATTTCTTTAGTGCATGCAGTATTGCTAACATTTCCCTCTCATAAATAGGTTTCTGTAAATAATTTCCTTTGATTGGACGACTTTCAAAAGCAATGGATCTTCCTTCTTGCATTAAAACAACACCAATTCCATTTCCTGAGGCATCACATGCTAGGCACATTGCCTCTTTAAGATTTTCAAGGCTGGACTTCTTGGGAGTCGATAAAATGCATCTGCTAACCATCTTATTGAGGTGATGCTATTCTCTACATATATTCTTAACAAAGTGCGATAATACCCTTTGAGAAATCACCAAACCTCATATGGTTGCTGGGGACTTTCCCCATTCCTTAATGGCTTTAATTTTGTTAGGGTCTACTTTAACACCCTCGTGAGATACAATATGACCCAGATATTCCACCTCTTGTACTCCAAAGAAACATTTTGATTTTTTTGCATATAATTGTTTCTCCTGCAATAGTTTGAGCACCCTGTCAACATGTTCAACATGATCCTTCCAAGACCTGCTGTAGATTAGTATATCATCAAAAAATACTAGCACAAATTTTCTAAGGAAGGTTTGAAAATGGAATTCATCAACCCTTGAAATGTAGAAGGTGCATTGGTAAGGCCAAAAGGCATGACCAAAAATTCATAATGACCCTCATGAGTTCGAAATGTTGTTTTGAGAATATCTTCAGTCTTCATTCTAATTTGATGATATCCTGAACGAAGATCCAACTTGGTAAAATAAATTGCTCCATGTAATTCATCCAATAATTCATCAATCACAGGAATGGGAAATTTATCTTTAATGGTGAGCTTATTGAGCTCCCTATAATCAGGACACATGTGCCATGATCCATCCTTCTTGTGTACCAATACTACAGGAGCAGAGAAAGAACTTTGACTAGGTTGAATTATACCAGCATCTAACAATTATGCAATCATACGTTCAATTTCGCTCTTTTGGACATAAGGATATCTAAAAGGCCTGATGTTTGGAGGAACACTTCCTGGAATCAAATGAATAGCATGATCATGATCATGAATAGGTGGGAGTCCTTTGGGAGTTTCAAACACCTTGGAATGATTGTCCAAGACTTTTTGGAGATCTGCAGAAATAGATAATTTTGATGTTGGAACTTCTAGTGAGCATAATTGTGCAATTACGCCTCGTTGTTCTTTCTTTAGAAGCTTTGTCATGCCATTAGAGCTTATTATCCTTCCTGGCTTCCCTTCAATACCCCGTAATTCGACTTCCTTTCCTTCTGAAAAGAATTTCAAGAAAAGTTCTTGAAAATTAAAAACTACCGTCCCCAAAGATTGTAACCATTGTACTCCTAGTACAACATCAGCACCTCCCATAGGAATGGAAAGCATTGGACTAGTCAATACATATTCCCCCATGGTTAGCTTGATATTATGGCATTTTCCCGAGCAATTTATAGTTCCTACATTTGCAACCATCACTTGACATTCTGGTGCTGGGTATAGGAAACAATTTAATTCCTTGGCTACCTTACAATGAATAAAATTATGGGTGCTACCTGAATCAATCAACACTATTACCTTTTTCTTCTTGATATGCCCTTCTATCTTGAGAGTTTGAGGAGTGGTAATTCCTACCAGTGCATTACACGATATGGTCGGATTCATTTCTTCCTCTTCTAGGGCTGGTTCTTGGTGTATATCCTCTTCTTGTTCATTTCTTCTTCCTCTTCACAATCTATGTAAAATAATTTCTTCTCAGCACACTTATGACCTTTAGTGTATTTGCTATCACAACTGTAGCAAAGCCCTTTTTCTCTTTTTTCTTCCAATTGTTGTGGTGTCAACCTTGTAGGTTTTGGAAATCTAGGAGTAGCAACACTTCCCTCTTTATAGAAGTGAGTGGTAGGCTTCCTTGTCGCCATAATTTTACATTCAATTTTTCTTGCCAACCTGAATGCCTTCTCCAATGAATCAGGTTCCAAAACGCGAACTTCATGCTGGATGTTATCCTTTAAAGTACCTATGAAGAGATCAATCCTATGTTCCTCTGGAATATCAGTTACCCTTATATTCAATTTTTGGAAGCCCTCAATGTGCTCCCCCACTAAACCCTTTTGTTTGAGATTTATCAATTGGCTAAAGAAGGTGTTGCTCTTTGTATCCTCATAATGTGTTATCATTTCCTCTGTAAAAATTGACCAAGTGACAATTTTTTTACGGGAGAAAAGACATCGATACCATACAAATGTATTTTGTTCTAAATGTAAAGTTGCAATGCATACCTTTTGTGTGTTTTGCACATTATTGAGATCAAAATACTGCTCCATCTGTAGTATCCATGTTACAGGATCCTTTCCATCAAACTTCCTCATATCCATTTTTGGAATATGGTGGTTCTTCCTGCCAACATTAGAGTTTATGGAATAAGTATTAACATTTATATTGTTCTCATCATGCGTTTCCTCTACTATATTTCCACCATTAGGAAAAATTTGTTGTATCAACTTTACAAACCTTCCATGTCTGCTTTTAGATCATTCTTCGTGTTTTCCATTTTTCCATCGATCTTAGCGTCCATGTCATCCATCTTAGATTCCATGCCCGCTTCCATGCCATCTATCTTAGCTTCCATGCCATTATTTAAACCATCCATCTTAGATTCCACGCCTTTCTTCAAACCATCCATATCAGTTTCCATGCCTTTCTTCAAAACTTCCATGTCATTTTTTGTTGCTCTTTGCGAGAGCGAAATTTGTTGCACTTGCTCTTGTAAATTTGATATGTCATGTTGCCATTCTTCATCTTCATGAGTCATAGTAGAGCCTTATAAAGGTTTGATGGGTGTTGAATTAATTTTAAGGGGCCATTTTAGAATCTAATACTGATATATATCCTACAATATGCCCTTGGAATCAATTCAACTTGATTCTTCAAACAAGACTTACGCAATTCAGGAAAACAAAATACACACCTTTTACTTGCTTTTGAGGAGCTCTATATTGAAATTGAATTATCTTTGTAATTACAAATCCCAAATATCTAAAATTTGGTGTTGTAGTAGCCCTCTGAAGCTTCTTTCAAATGTCATAGTTCTGACCTAATTTTAATTCTTCAAGGCAAAGTCATGTCCTATCTCCCACAATAACCCAATTATGGAATGGTTCAGTAGAGCAAACTTGTACGAATTGCCACATGTCACTGTTTCCTCCTTTGTCTCTGAAATTGATAGAAACAGAAGTATAGTCCATTTAATTGCATCCACTTTTTACAACATTCCAATTTGATGCTCAGAGAGAGAGTTATGAAGATTTTCCCGCCATAACCTCGTTGAGATGAAATTCGGGAGCCTGAAACATACCTAACTTCCACAGATCATATCTCTGAAAATATTTCGAACCAAGCTCTGAAATTTTGCGAAGATGTTCCTTAGGATTTCGGCTTCGCTCTCTAAAAATTTTAGCTTCTGTGACTTCGTAGAAAAACATTTATAGTGCAAATTCTGTGATGACCTGTTTAGGTTAAATTCAGGAGCCTGAAAAAATCCTTAACTTCCATAGATCATATCTCCGAAAATATTGTGACCCAAGCTCTGAAAATTTGCGACGATGTTCCTCGGGATTTCCGCTTCGTACTCTAAAAATTTCAGCTTCTGAACATTCGTAGAAAACAATTTATAGAGAAAATTCCACGATGACCAGTTTGGAGCAGCAAAAACCCTAGAATCCAAAGCTCTGATACCAAATGTTGGGAAACCAGCTCCAAAAAGAGAAGAAAAGAGATATAAACGTCTTAGAAATAAGCCACTTAGAGGGGGCAACCGCCAATACATTACATGAATGAACAATTCTTGGATGATACAAATTACAAAACCTCCTTTCTATATATAGAATTCCATGGGGCCACAATGTAATCCTAGTGGGGCCACAATGTAATTCAGCCAACCTAAAAATAATAATTTAAGGGCACAATAATAACAATATGGGGGTTACAAGGGTACAATAATAGCAATAAGAGGGTTACACTAGCAACAATAAGGGACTATACTAGTAATATAGGGACTTAACATGCTAGTTGCATGCTCTACTGTAGGTGAGGAGAGATCAACCACTTCTTTAGGGGATTTAGTTGTTTCAATAGTTTCTTGAACTTCCTTGCTGCCTTCTATTAGCCACCTATAATTTTTTGTTATACCCAAAGGTGGCTAAATATGTTTTGAGCCTTCAAAGAACAAATTTCATCACTAAAAATTGTTGGCTTTTGAAGACTCCTTGAAGGCCTTCTGCCTTTGTCCAAAATCATCATTGTTGTTCTCATCTCATACTCTGAAATTTCTGCTGAAATACAAAGAGGAAACTGCTACAAAGCCATCCCTTTTCCCTTTCTCCCACTCGAAATTAACCTTCTTTTCCTTTTCCTTTTTCCATATTTTTCCTCTATTATTCATCTTTTCCTTTCTTCCCTTCATAAATCACCCTTTCCGTGGTTAAAAACTCACTTTTTAACCCTTTCGGCACCCTTTGTTTCCATTAAAAAACCGTGAAAAATCATAAAAATACAAGTCTTATTATGGACCTAAGCCCCTTGGGCTAAGGTCTAAACCACTTCCCCAATACGCCCCCATCAGAAAAACCAAGCACCAAACCCATGAAGCGCTGATCGAATCGAAAAGATTCAAGTGTGCATGTTTGTGAACCATTTCAAAATATCGATTGCGATCAGCCCCTTTGTCCTAAACCGCAGATCGTATTATCATTTCATCTGCCCCATAAGCCCGCAATCGGGCGCTAAACTATTGAAAAATCCCTTTCTGATCAATATTTTTCTTTGTAAAACTTGAAAACCCATTATTCCAAAGTTTGTTTTAAAATGCCAAAATCACGTGTTTATTTAAAATGGGTTGATCAAAAAGACCGATCGCGCAATCGCGATCGAAGAATTTAAAATGGGTTGATCAAAAAGACCGGGCCCGAATGTTTCGATTACGATTGGCCCTAGTTATATAAAGCCCGGGCCCATGGTACTCCATACACCCAGTGGCCCCGCAATCGGGCGCCAGCCTATCATATATATATTCCGCCCTTTTCACTCAAAGCCTTGCTTTTTATTGAAATTTATGGGTTTCTTACGAAGTATAAGGGTCCCGTCGGTGCAAGAAAACAAAGGATCTAGGCCGTCGATCTGATCTGCAGATCGAACAGTTATCGCCCAATTGAAATGTTTCAATCGGAATGTTTCAATCGCAATGTTTCAATCGAAATGTTTCGATCGGAATGTTTTAATCGCCTCTCCCCTCCCGATTGCGCAAACGCATCGGAGTTTTAGTTTTCATTTGCATCCCCTTCTCTATCACCTCCGATTGAGATCCTTCGATTGAATCTGGATCGTCCATGTGTCCAGATCGCACGGCCCAGATTCACCCCAACTTATTTCTTCCCCCCGCTCCTCTTTTGCCTCTGTGCACAGATCTCCACCGTTGGTTGCCTTCATCCAACGGCTACGCTCCTCCCCCACCATCTGAAGCAGTTTAAACCTATTTCCGCAGGATTTCTTAACTATTTTTGTGTTTTGCAGGCGTTTTAATGGTTTTCCATTGTTTAATGAAAGAAAGCTGAGGGTTGGGAAAGACGTTTCCTGCGCCTTTGAGCTGTTAAAGAGAACCATCTGCGGGGTTTCGCTCCATTGTTTTCTCAATGCTTCATGGGCATTGATGCCTTTAAAAAGCCCAGTGCGGCCTGCACATCGACAAGACACTGTTTTAATTCAAAAACAGTTAAAGAGTATCAGTTTGAAGACAGAGCACAGCAGATGAAGATTTAAGACGGTTTTTATGGGGATTACGGCTAAGACCGTTATCAAAAGCCTAATCCCCAATCTAAAACACAGTTTAAAGGAAAAACCTAAAGTGTTTCATCAGATAGAAAGCCTCCACCGCCACATCTGAGGCAAATTGATTCCTCAGCTACCACCGAGCCACCTGTCGCCTCAAACCTTTCAAACAGAGGCCGAAGTTATTGAAGAAAATCAGATATTCACCTTCAGCGCAGCTAGGGAGTTACTTCTGCAAGGAAATCAATGCAGAAAATATCTGCAGAGTTACTCCAAACGTTACATAAAGCCTCAAAGTCAAATAAAGCTCCCACCGAGCTTAATCCATAAATGTAAAGAAGTTAATACATTGTTCCACCTGTGAAATACTTCATCGAGCCTCTCAAAGGGCCGAGAAGTCTTGAACATGTATTAATTATCCTGAGAGATATTTTCTCAGATCACCTCCTCATTCTTCTATAAATACCTCAGAAGAAGATGAGAAATTGTTGGTTGTAGAACTTTGAAATACACTTGAGCTCGAGACTTCTATTTGTACATAGTGTTCACTGGCCCTTGAAGCTCTGTTTGCGCTAGAGTAGTTAGGTTGAATAGTGAAGATGATTGTTGAACTGAAACATTGGACTTGAAGATTGTAACTGGTTTGACATCAATATAAAAGTTGTTTCTTGGGATCCTGGTCTTTATCATTGGTGAAGTGCTTCTTTCTTTGTTAATCGTTTTCCTTCTATGTATGCCATATTGTCCATTTTCCCTCTGTAAAAAACAGTTTAAACAGGGTTAGGATTTTCTGTATAGCAGTAACCTTCTCTGGCTGAGAAATCTTTATCTTAATGTTTTCTTTAGATTTGTTTATTTAATAATGATTCAATACAGTTTAAACAGTTAGGAATGTTGGCGTTCCCTCGTCCTTCTGTTTGCTCAAACATTGTTCTCGAATGTTATTTCCATTATTTGCTATTAAAGTTAGACTAGAGAAGATATGGTTTGCCCTGATTCCTAGATTCTTTTCTCCAAAGGCAGATTTTGAAAGTTTCCCTTGGTGTTGACTGAAAGCAGACTAGGTTTAAAAGTACTTTATCTGATCTTAAGTTACACTCTGCTTTTCTTATGTGTTTTCATACTTTCTGAAGGTAATTATGTGGATTACTGGATTGTTTGTCAATTAAGCTGCTTTAATAAGAACTTGCCCAAGAAGTCTATGGTTAGCCCTGTCCTTGGTTGGTTTTAAAATAGTTACTTAAGAGGCTTTTCTTGTTTGGACTGACTATAAATCCTCTGAGAAATTATTATCAGTTTCCATCCCTCCAACATTTTAATGTTTCCATTCCATCTTTTTAATCTCAATAATCTTGTGGTATAGATAACTTTCCCCTTGGATCACACTTGATGTTGTTGTTCAATTAAAGCCCAGATATGACTCCATAGCCCAATGGACTAAAAACCAGCGTTATATCTATCTATTTGCCAAAACTGTTCTATTTTCTTGCAACTTCTCACTTTTGAAACTTTTTGCACTTAGGACTTTCCCCTCAAGTAACATTTCATGCTCAACCATCCAAAACAAAACAAAACCCTTGGCCTTCATAACTAGCCTAATATCATTACCTTAAGCTTTTCAAAAACAATATCCATCTTTGTACATATTGGAGAGATCCCTCTCCGGATTCAGGAGGGCTAGATCTTAGAATCCCAAAGTTGGTTGAAATGATGTTAACTCTGTGATTGGACTCTCCCAATCTTGCTAATAAATTACAGAGACCTAACATTTCTAGTGACTCCGCTGGGGACAAAACTAAGAGTCTTTTACATTCAAATCTTTTTACAAAGAAGCTTGCGTTTGGGTTCATAGAGCACTTGCTTTATTAACCAGCTGAAGCCACCAGAACCTAACATTTATGGTGACTCCGCTGGGGACCGAACCCAGAATCATTTTCATTTAAAGATAATCATACGACGTCAGAGATTTGGTTCATAGAGCATCTGCTTTATTAACCAGAGTAAAAAACAGCCTTTTCAAGCACTGCCTAATATAGGTAATCATGATGGAACTTGTTTGAATCAGTGACAAACTAGGTAAACCCTAGGTTTCTCTTAAGACTTCATCTAACCTTGAAAAATCAGCTGGCTTAGCCATAAGAGTAGACTGCCTTTGTCTCACAACCTTAGCTAAGTTTTGAAACAAAGTTAGGACATTCTTAACAACCACAAAACTGAAAAATGACTTAAAAAACCTAAAAATATTTCAGATTGGAATTAAATAAACACGGTGGTGGACCATAAGACCTTTTACCTATAAAAGGAGCTAAAAATTTCCACTTGGCGACTCCACAATCCTAACAGACCTTAAGACTCCACTGGGAAGAACCCTTACCATTATAAAATCATTCAAACTCAGTTAGAGGACTGTGGGATTTAAAATTGTAAAAACAGATTGGTTAACCTCTCCAAGATTGTCATATCCGGTTGAACTTTTCTTGTTTTAGGTATAAACAACATAGCATAGTGGCTTCTAAAAAGATTCACACTAGAGCCCATCCAGACCCTAACCCGCTTGAGATAGTTGATAATCCAGAAAGTATCCTTTGGAAGTCTCCTAAGGTTAAATTATTAACTGTTTTCAGATCACCCTTGAGAGCTAATTCAGTCCCTGGAAATCTTTCAGCTCTGCAACAATCACAAACTGACTTAGTGAACCCATTTAGGACTAGGTCATTTGATGATATAATCCAGTTAGACTCTGAATTTTCACTTTCATCTCCTGAAACAAGTGAACATCCTGGTAGCATGGAAACAACACCTCCTGATTTACATTTCCTTCACAATCTAGGTGTCTCTCATCCAAGATCATCTCAACAGTCTACTCCTGGTCCATCCACTTCTACTCACCCTACATCCACTGTTCAAACCACTTCACCTCAGCCCACTTTCCCTTCTTCAAATCCACCTCCACCTCCTGCCATGGCAACATGGTATGCTCCCTTAGTCCTTCCTGTACCATTAGTCAATATTCCACAGGACTATCAGTCCAAAATTCCATTATATGATGTTAGTAATACTATAACAACATCTCAAAATGTGGACAAGATGAATGACTACTTTGACAGAAACAAAATTGATGATGATTCTGTCAAGTTGAGACTATTTGCTCAAAGTTTGGGGGGAGAAGCAAGAAAATGGTTTAAAGGTTTAACCCCCCATAGTATTAACGATCTCCAAGCCTTCCATCAAACATTCTTAAACAAATGGGAAGTGAGAAAGAATCCTCTCCAAGTCCTTGCTGACTATAACAATCTCCATAGGAACCCCGGGGAAAGTGTACAATCTTATTGTACCAGATTTAACAGCGTCTATAATGCACTTTCCCCTGAACTAAAACCTCCTCAGGGCTCAGCTTTAAACAAATTTCCTGAAGGGTTTGATCCATACATGACATATTCACTTAGAGAAAGAGTTTTTGCAACTCTTGAAGACATGCAAAGGGGTGCTCTTTCTGTGGAAGTGAACTCGATGGAGAAAAGAGCAAGAATGAAGAGCGAGAAGAGAGTATCTTTTAGAGAGGAATCCACACCTTCTACTTCCAACTCAAAAATGGAGAGAATGATGGAAGAAATGATGAAAGAGATGAGCATAATTAAGAGAGCACAAGCAAATCAAAATCAAACTGCTCCTCAAAATAGAAACCAGAACTAGAATCAGAATGTTAGAAGGAACCAACCTCCAAACAGACCCAGGGAAGATGATCAACAGATCACCCCTCCCTTTCATCAAAACTATGTAAGTGAGGTTGAAGAAACAGAAGACATAACAAAGGAAGAGGATATCAACATGTTTGGGGAAGAGGATGATGACTTTGAGGTTCATTATGATAATAAACAAGGTCTTTACACACCTTACGACGACAAAAGAGGTGATAATGAAAACTATTATCAGGACATGGAAAATGTCGTCATAGAACCTCAAAGAGAATATGACCTTAGAAGCAAGACCATTCAACAAGCCCCCAACACCAAAACCTCTGACAAATCCTCTCAAAGCAACACCGCAGCTAAACCCAAAACAACCAAACAAAAAGACAAAACAGTGGCTGTTAATTCTGATAAGGATAAGGAGAAAAACACTCAAAATTCTAAAAAACAGAGTGAAGACATCAGCAGTACTAACACTTTAGCTAGTACTCCCTCTACAACAGTTGTGTCAAATAAAACAAATCAACAAGCTGTAATTGTTGATAGAGTGACAGCTAATAAGGTTGAAACAAGTGCTTCAAAGAATCAAACCCCTTTCAGCCTGGAACAGGAAATCTTAAAGATCAAAATCTCTGTTCCATTAACCGAGTTAGCTGCCCAACATGTATATAGGAACCAAATTTTGAAGGCTTTAAATATAGAGGAAAATGGAGATATAGTTAATCTTAGTGACGACCTACCAGAGTTGATTTTTGGCCCTAAGATTGAAGGGAAGTTTCAAGAGGGACCAGTTCCTCCCTTTTATGTGAGTTTGAACATCCATGACAAAATTCTACACAACGCTATGCATGATTCTGGGGCTTCTCATAATTTAATGCCTAAAGCTATGATGGAGAGCCTTGGTTTAGAAATTACCAGACCCTACAAAGACCTATACTCCTTTGACTCAAATAGAGTAAAATGTCTAGGATTGATCAAAGACCTCTGTGTTAACCTAGCCCAGATTCCATCCAAATGTTTACTCATGGACATTGTTGTGGCTGATGTCCCCCCAAAGTATGGAATGCTATTATCAACATCCTGGGGAGCTAAGTTACAGGGGACTATGCAGATGGACATGACATATGCGACCATCCCGGTTTTCAATCAGACCAGAAGACTTTACAGGGAGTCTCATATGCAATTCATGGTTACAAGTCAAGACAGACCACGAAACTCTCCTATATATTCTGTCAATACAGGCCTTGATTCTTTTATCATGTTTAACAATGAAACTCCTAGTGAGCAAGTCACTTTAACATAATTAAAGGCCGACAGGGAAGAAGAGTATAATAACGCAGAAGTGTCCAAACAATTTGCCACATGTGAAAAAATTAGTAAACAAAGCATGGGTCTTGATTTACCGGTTATGAGTCCATTGTTTTTAGGACTTAACAACCCATAAAATACCCCTAACGTTTCTGACATCATCCCTCAATCTATTGAAGAATTTGAGGAGTCAAAACAAATTCAATTGGGTGCTGCTAATCATGAACAGTCAGAAGGCACCATAGTTAAAAAGGACAATTCCCAAACAGACGAAACCGAAGACAGTCCTTTATGGAGTATGTATTTTGATGGGTCATGCACTAGAAATAATGCTGGTGCAGGGGTTTGGATCATTAACACTGAAAACAACCACACAGAATGCATCTCATGCAAATTAAACTTTCAATGTTCCAACAACATAGCAGAATATGAATCCCTTCTCTTAGGCTTGCATCTCTTGAAGAAATTAGGAGCCAGAAGAATTAATGTGTACGGGGATTCTGAGATAATCATTAGGCAAATCAATGGGGAGTATAATGCGAATCATCCCAGACTTAGAGCCTATCGGAATGATGTCATGGATCTGTTGACAACATTTGAGGAGTCAAACCTGAGTTTCATCCCAAGGAAAAAGAACATTATGGCCCACAATCTAGCTTTTGCGGCCAGGACATGTCTAACGCCATATGAGATTGGAGACAACACAACTCTGATAAAATTTAGACCGGCAGTGCCTGATAACGAAAAATATTGGCAAGTGTTTGACAATGACAAACAAATAGAAGACTTCATGCAATTCAGAAATGAGTTCGAACTGCACAGTTCAGATTCAGATTATGATACAGACTGCAAGGAAGAAAACTTTCTTGGTGAAGAAGAATCGTCTCCTCAACCTGCCAATATTAACCTATTGTCTGGCAAACTTAGGAATCAAACAGAATTAAGTACAGAGTTAGAAACGGAGGAATTACAAACTCTGCATTCTAAAGATGAAAATTTGCCGAGTGGTCTAACGCCTTTAGAGGATTTTTTCGATTTTAACGATGTGGCCAATAAACCAAAACTGGAACCTGTAGAGACTGAAGTAGAGGAGTGCAATATAGGCCATGAGGAAAAACCGAAAATGATCAAACTGTCCAAAACTTTTCCATCTCACATTAAACTCAAATACATAGAGCTGTTCAAAGAATTTTCTGATGTTTTTGCATGGAGTTACGAAGATCTTAAATTCTATGACACTGAAATAATACAGCACAAAATCCCTCTTAAAGAAAACCAAAAACCATTTAAACAGAAACTGCGCAGAATAAACCCTGTCCAGTTGCCATTGGTTTAGAAGGAGATCATGAAAATGTATGAGGCTGGCATTATTGTCCCTATTAGATATTCTGAGTGGGTATCTAATCTGGTGTCCGTTAGGAAGAAGACTGGAGAAATCAGGCTTTGTATAGACTTTAGAGACTTAAACAAAGCTTCGTTAAAGGATAACTACCCTTTACCAAAAATGGATCACATTTTACAAAGGGTGGTGGGGTCTAAAAGGATTTCGTTGCTTGATGGCTATTCATGGTATAATCAGATTTTAGTTCACCCTGCTGATCAATTAAAGACAGCTTTCACTACTCCATGGGGCACTTTCATGTATGTGAAGATGCCTTTTGGTCTAATGAACGCCGGAGCAACCTTTCAGAGAGCCATGGACATAGCATTCTCGGAAGAATTGGGCTTCTTCATCATTATCTATCTAGATGATGTCACTGTGTTTTCAAAAACAGATGAAGAAAATTTAGAACATTTGAGAAAAGTTTTCGAGAAGTGCAAAAGGTTTGGAATATCTTTAAACCCTAAGAAGACACTATTTGGTCTCCAAGAAGTTAAGCTTCTTGGACACATTATTTCAGAAGAGGGTATAAAGATAGATCCAAAGAGGATTGAGGCTATATTGCAAATCTCTCATCCTCGAAATATCAAAGAGTTGCAGTCTTTCATTGGAAAGATTAACTTTTTGAGAAGGTTCATCCCTAACTTGGCAGAGCTCCTTAGAAATATTACAAACATGTTGAAGAAGGAGCAAGGGATAAAATGGACCTTGGAAGCAAAGACATCCTTTGAGCTGGTGAAACAAACATTAACCAAAACACTGGTTCTCATAAGCCCTGATTTTTCAAAATATTTTTATATCTTCTCATTTGCATCAGAACATACTATTGCTGCGGTCCTTTTACAGAAAAATCCACAAGGACAAGAGCAGCCTATTGCATTCTTTAGCAAGGCATTAAGGGATGCCCCTTTGAAGTATAATATTATGGAAAAGCAAGCTTTTGCTTTGGTTAAAGCATTGAAAGACTTCAGAGTATACATCCTTCACTCACACATCATTGCCTTTGTCCCTAATTCGGTGGTTAAAGACATTATAACACAGGACCCAGATGGTAAGAGAGGTAAGTGGATTGTTGTTATTCTCGAATATGATTTAGAGATAAAACCCACTAAACTCATCAAAGGCCAAGGTCTAGCTAGATTAATGGCTGAATCCAATTTTGAAGTTCTTGATATTAATATGATTAATGCTTTGGATAGCCAAGAATATTTCTCAATTCCCATTATTGAAAACCATTTTATGAATTCTCCTTGGTATGCTGATATCGTTTATGTTTTGCTTAATTTAAATACACCTCCTGGTTTATCGAAAACAAAGGCAAGGTTCTTAAAACTGAAAGCAGTAAACTATTGCATTGTAGATAGGTGTCTTTATTGGAAAAATGCTAGTGGTATATTGCTTAAATGTTTGCCTGAGTTCGATGCAGAGAAGGTTAGGCAGGAATTTCATGAAGGAGAGTGTGCAGGCCATTTGTACTGGAAGTCAACAGCCAACAAAATTTTGAGGTCTGGTTTCTATTGGCCCACCCTTTTTCCTGATGTTCACAAAATGACAACTACTTGCCATAAATGCCAATTGTTTGAGGGCAAGAGAAAATTATTACCCCTTCCTCTGCATTCGATCACTGTTGAAGCTCCTTTTCAACAGTGGGGACTTGACTTTATAGGTGAAATCCATCCCTCATCTTCTGCCCAGCATAGATGGATCCTTAGTGCCACAAACTATTTCACTAAGTGGATAGAAGCCATTCCTTGTAGGCAGGCCAATGATTCAGTTATTATAAAGTTC
This sequence comes from Pinus albicaulis, assembly GCA_034641835.2. Lineage (NCBI taxonomy): Eukaryota > Viridiplantae > Streptophyta > Pinopsida > Pinales > Pinaceae > Pinus > Pinus albicaulis. The sequence goes on along the minus strand of CM076569.1, from coordinate 91,995,317 downwards.
ATAGAAACCAATATCCTTTCCAGATTTGGCTGCCCTACCAAGATCATCACAGATAATGCAGCAGCATTTGGATCAAAGAAAATGGTTGACTTCTGTCATAAATATCAGATAACGTTGGGACACTCCACAACCTATTACCCTCAAGGTAATGGACTTGCAGAATCTTCCAATAAAAGCTTAGTGAACATAATCAAGAAACTATTGGAGGACAACAAAAAGTCTTGGCACACAAAGTTGATCCATGCACTTTGGGCTGACAGATTAACTTTGAAGAAATCTATTGGTATGTCACCTTTTCAGCTTGTGTATGGTACAGATGCAATCTTTCCTAATAGCCTTGGTGTACCAGTTATGAAGTTTATCCAAGAATTGCAGACTGAAGATAATGAAATTATCAGAAGAATAAATCAGACCATTCATCTTCAACAAATCAGAGAGTAAGTGTACAACAAAACATTGCAGAAACAGGACAACATTAAGAAGCTTTTTGACAGAAGAACAAAGGCCAGCAATTTCAAGATTGGGGACAAAGTTTTAAAGTGGGACTCAAAGAGAGAAGACAAGGGAAAGCATGGTAAATTTGACAATCTATGGCTTGGCCTTTACTCTATTCATTCAGTTGCTGGAAACAATGCATTCTTCTTACAAGAGCTGGATGGAACAGATTTGTTTGGGGGTCCTGTCAATGGCAGGATGCTCAAGCATTACTTCTCTTGATTCATGATATGTTTTTAAGCCTTCTTTTTTTCTTTTTTCCATTGTAAACATTTCATCCATCATTGCATTCAAAGTTATGAAAAATCAAAAAATACAAAAACAAAGAAAGAAAGAAAAGAGGGCAAATTGACAAAACAATAAAGGTATAGCCCCATGCCAAAAAAGAGAAATAAATCTGAAAGTGTGCAAGCTTAAATGCCACTCCTACAACACACACTTCTAGTTAGTCAAACTGTTTAATCTTGACTAATTAGTTTTCAATTTTCTGCTGATAGGGTAGTGAATTTGATTTGCCAAACTGTTTAATCTTGGCTTATCAGTAGATAGATTAGGATAGAAATTAAGGTTCAAACATGTTCAACAATCTGAACCAAAGTTTCCAAAGAGAGATGACTCAAAACTTTTTTATTTTTCTGAGTCATAAAGGATAAAAACTGGTTCTTATTTGCCCAAAATCTGAATCAGATATCAAGAAAGAGACAGCTCAAAACAAAATTAAAAACATAGCTGTAAAGAAAAAGAAGGCCATAAGGAGAAACTTTCGGGTCTTAAGCCTTCCATTTTGATTTAATTTTCTGCAAATAACAATCTATGTGCAGCTTGTTCTTATGCCATAGATCATAGCAAGTCGAACAGCTCAATCTTGACTTGACTATTTTTAAATTTCTGTTATAGAATTTAGAGAATGAAAGTTTGTTTGACTGTTTAATCCCAACAAACAGTAGACTAGGTAGAAAAATATCTGAGCTCAACTGTTTAATCTGAGTTCAAGGAGAAATAAGGGTTAGAAATAGATTATTATTTCCTGCTTTCAAAAGAATAAAATGTTTTGAATAGAGTTTGCCAATCCAACTGCACTCTGATGAAGAAAAAATGCTAGATCTGTAGGATTGGGTAGGTAGCAAGCTGGTTGATAAAGCTCCATTGTTTTCGTGGCTGCCAAATATGTTTTTAGAAAAATATCATTCAATCACAGAAGGACAGCCCAATGGATGAGGCAACTGATCAGCCTCCCAGAAATCAAGTCTGAATTCTTGATGCCTTCAAGAAGGCACCATCCCCAAGTGGAGCCACTGTTAGCCACCTATAATATTTTGTTATACCCAAAGGTGGCTAAATATGTTTTGAGCCTTCAAAGAACAAATTTCATCACTAAAAATTGTTGGCTTTTGAAGACTCCTTGAAGGCCTTCTGCCTTGGTCCAAAATCCTCATTACTGTTCTCATCTCATACTCTGAATTTTCTGCTGAAATACAAAAAAGAAACTGTTGCAAAGCCATCCTTGTTCCCTTTCTCCCACTCGAAATTAACCTTCTTTTCCTTTCCCTTTTTTCCATATTTTTCCTCTATTTTTTCATCTTTTCCTTTCTTCCCTTCATAAATCACCCTTCCATGGTTAAAAACTCACTTTTTAACCCTTTCGGCACCCTTTGTTTCCATTAAAAAACCATGAAAAAACATAAAAATACAAGTCTTTTTATGGACCTAAGCCCCTTGGGCTAAGCCCTAAACCACTTCCCCAATACGCCCTCATCATAAAAACCAAGCGCCAAACCCATGAAGCGCTAATCGAATCGAAAAGATTCAAGTGTGCATGTTTGTGAGCCATTTCAAAATATCGATTGCGATCAGCCCCTTTGTCCTAAACCGCAGATCGTATTATCATTTCATCTGCCCCATAAGCCCGCAATCGGGCGCTAAACTATTGAAAAATCCCTTTCTGATCAATATTTTTCTTTGTAAAACTTGAAAACCCATTATTCCAAAGTTTGTTTTAAAATTCCAAAATCACGTGTTTATTTAAAATGGGTTGATCAAAAAGACCGATCGCGCAATCGCGATCGAAGAATTTAAAATGGGTTGATCAAAAGACCGGGCCCGAATGTTTCGATTACGATTGGCCCTAGTTATATAAAGCCCGGGCCCATGGCACTCCATACACCCAGTGGCCCCGTAATCGGGCGCCAGCCTATCATATATATATTCCACCCATTTCACTCAAAACCTTGTTTTTTATTGAAATTTATGGGTTTCTTACGAAGTACAAGGGTCCCGCCGGTGCAAGAAAACAAAGGATCTAGATCGTCGGTCTAGACCCAATCGAATGGTTATCGCCCAATCGAAATGTTCCAATCGGAATGTTTCGATCGGAATGTTTCAATCGCAATGTCCCCAATCGCGTGCTTTATATCTGTTCCCCCGATCGGCCATCCCCCGATTCACTCTCCGCCGTCAATCTGATCTGCAGATCGACGAACAACGCTTAATCGCCTTCTCCCCTCCCGATTGCGCAATCGCATCGGAGTTTTATTTTTTCGCATCCCCTTTTCTGCCACCTCCAATCGAGACCCTCCGATTAGATCTGGACCATCCACGTGTCCGGATCGGACGGTCCAAACCTACTCCTCCTTATTCTTCTCCCGCTATCCTTTTTGCCTCATCCACGCAAATCTCCACCGTTGGTTGCCTTCATCCGACAGCTACGCTCCTCCCTGCCATCTGAAGCAGTTTAAACCTATTTCCGCAAGATTTCTTAACTATTTTTGTGTTTTGCAGGTGTTTTAATGGTTTTCCATTGGATAATGAAAGAAAGCCGAGGGTTTGGAAAAACGTTTCCTGCGCCTTCGACCTATCAAAGAGAACCATTCACACGGTTGGATTCAATGATTTGTCAATGTTTCATGAGCATTGATGCCGAAAAGCCCAGTGCGGCCTGCACATCGACAAGACACTGTTTTAAATCAAAAACAGTTAAAGAGTATCAGTTTGAAGACAGAGCACAGCAGATGAAGATTTAAGACGGTTTTTATGGGGATTACGGCTAAGACCATTATCAAAAGCATAATCTCCAATCTAAAACACAGTTTAAAGGAAAAACCTAAAGTGTTTCATCAGATAGAAAGCCTCCACCGCCACATCTGAGGCAAATTGATTCCTCAGCTACCACCGAGCCACCTGTCGCCTCAAACCTTTCAAACAGAGGCCGAAGTTATTGAAGAAAATCAGACATTCGCCTCCAGCGCAGCCAGGGAGTTACTTCTGCAAGGAAATCAATGCAGAAAATATCTGCAGAGTTACTCCAAACATTACATAAAGCCTCAAAGTCAAATAAAGCTCCCACCGAGCTTAATCCATAAATGTAAAACAGTTAATGCAGTGTTCCACCTGTGAACTTCTTCATCGAGCCCCTCAAAGGGCCGAGAAGTCTTGAACCTGTATTAATTATCCCGAGAGATATTTTCTCAGATCACCTCCTCATTCTTTTATAAATACCTCAGAAGAAGATGAGAAATTGTTGTTTGCAGAACTTTGAAATACACTTGAGCTCGAGACTTCTATTTGTACATAGTGTTCACTGGCCCTTGAAGCTCTGTTTGCGCTAGAGTAGTTAGGTTGAATAGTGAAGATGATTGTTGAACTGAAACATTGGACTTGAAGATTGTAACTGGTTTGACATCAATATAAAAGCTGTTTCTTGGGATCCTGGTCTTTATCACTGGTGAAGTGCTTCTTTCTTTGTTAATCGTTTTCCTTCTATGTATGCCATATTGTCCATTTTCCCTCTGTAAAGAACAGTTTAAACAGGGTTAGGATTTTCTGTATAGCAGTAACCTTCTCTGGTTGAGAAATCTTTATCTTAATTTTTTCTTCAGATTTGTTTATTTAAGAATGATTCAATACAGTTTAAACCGTTAGGAATGTTGGCATTCCCTCGTCCTTCTGTTTGCTCAAACATTGTTCTCGAATGTTATTTCCATTATTTGCTATTAAAGTTAGACTAGGGAAGACATGGTTTGCCCTGATTCCTAGATTCTTTTCTCTAAAGGCAGATTTTGAAAGTTTCCCTTGGTGTTGACTGAAAGCAGACTAGGTTTAAAAGTACTTTATCTGATCTTAAGTTACACTCTGTTTTTCTTATGTGTTTTCATACTTTCTGAAGGTAATTATGTGGATTACTGGATTGTTTGTCAATTAAGCTGCTTTAATAAGAACTTGCCCAAGAAGTCCATGGTTAGCCCTGTCCTTGGTTGGTTTTAAAACAGTTACTTAAGAGGCTTTTCTTGTTTGGACTGACTATAAATCCTATGAGAAATTATTATCAGTTTCCATCCCTCCAACATTTTAATGTTTCCATTCCATCTTTTTAATCTCAATAATCTTGTGGTATAGATAACTTGCCCCTTGGATCACACTTGATGTTGTTGTTCAATTAAAGCCCAGATATGACTCCATAGCCCAATGGACTAAAAACCAGCGTTATATCTATCTATTTTCCAAAACTGTTCTATTTGCTTGCAACTTCTCACTTTTGAAACTTTTTGCATTTAGGACTTTCCCCTCAAGTAACATTTCATGCTCAACCATCCAAAACAAAACAAAACCCTTGGCCTTCATAACTAGCCTAATATCATTACCTTAAGCTTTTCAAAGACAATATCCATCTTTGTACATATTGGAGAGATCCCTCTCCGGATTCAGGAGGGCTAGATCCTAGAATCCCAAAGTTGGTTGAAATGATGTTAAATCTGTGATTGGACTCTCCCAATCTTGCTAATAAATTACAGAGACCTAACACCTTCCTATAAAATTTGAAACTTTTGAACAAATTTTCTTGTCCCCTTGGTATTTTTGTCACAACAGCAACAATTTCTGGTGTAATTGGCACACTTAGCATCCCAACCTTGGTAGTTGCTCCATTGAAGTGAAAGGCAAATTATTTAGACACCTGTGTGTGGCAACCCTGCAGCTTTTCACAAAACCGAAGACAACCTACTCTGCTGAATGCCTCCATCGCTGCTGGGTCTTCAACAATGGCCTTCATGTTTTCAGGCTCATATCTTAAACAATGTTCCCCTCTGTGAAATTTCTTTTCCTCTGCCATGCTTCTCAGAAAAACCTGTCAGCTTCACTTGAATATATGAAAAAACCTCGCTTGAATATATGAAACAACCTCGTTTGATTAGGATATATCTGCCTTGCTTTAATATATGAAACAGCCTTGCTTGATTAGGATGAAGATAACCTTTGTATGGAATAGCCATAGGTTTGGCTTGACTACTTCAGAGCTCAGACACTCGTATGGAGGCAAATGAAACAAGAATGACTAAATTAGGCAAGATTTTGAATTTGAAATGTCATCTCATAGCTGAATGATGCCTCATTCATACCCTATCATGACAAAGATGACTGCAAGATGGGTAAGTACATTGAATCTCATCACTAACTGACTCATCATACCACTAACCTATCATTTTCCAACGGATTCTGACAAATTTCAGCTTGAATGACAAGACAGTTAAGAAACCATGCTTTTGTAGCACCGACAGTGTTTTCCCAGTTTGCACTACAAAACTATTAGCACTTTCGTAGCGCAAATCAACTTTTTTGAGTTAGTGGCGCTACAAAAACGTGGATTCTTGGCTAATTGCAGAATTTTGACCTGAAACTTTATGGAATGACTCCTAAATGGAAATTATGGATATTTGACAATGAATGGACCTTTAAAAGACTTTATTGGAACTCAATGATGACCTTTGAACTTATAAAAATCTAAACTACCCTTAACCAAATCCTAATTTGACTTCTAAACCTAATTTGAACCATAACCAAAAACAAACATGACACTCTGATGTTTTGAAAATTTTTGGGTGATAACAGATCGTTTGGATAATGGTTCCGTATCTTTTTTCTTGTCTGTGCTCCACGGGATTATGCTTTAGGATCATCTAGGTCTATTTTACATCTGTCATGTCTGAACTGTCTACCCCCTCTGAGAGGAGCCACCCGGGGTTGGGATTCATTTTCTGCCCTAGAATGACGACCACCGACCCAGCGATAGCCTCGATAGAGCCAACAGTCAAGGAGGTAGTACAGATTGCATTAGGGGTCGCAAAAATTATCTCCACTCCACCTTCGGCAGTAAATAAAGGAAAACAGAAAGTGCAAGGGTCCAAGAAACCTGCCAAAGAGGCTGGGATAAAAGCCCACACTTTTCCTCATAATAAGAAGCCACCATGAAAGATGGACCTGGCCAAATTACCTAAACCAGCAGGCCACCCTTTTTCTAATCAGGAAAAGGCCCAGGTCGCCCAACTATTCAAGTGGTTTCCCCCATTTTTTTGACCTCTCTAACCCTCGACCCACACGCCGAAGAACCTCGATGGCCTAGTCACCTAGCTACAGATGCCGCTGACCCCGGGCAGGGTCCCCGTCAGTGGTGAACCCTTCGACAAGCTTCATGATGTAAATTTCAACGATCATGACGTATCTAACTATGAGGCCTTTCCCCAACTGGCCCCTGAGTTTTACCTGGAACAGATACTGGAAGATGATGGGGTACAGGTCGTCCCTATGCGCTGGGTACGCGGGTTGGCTGGTGTTGGGTTGTTGAACCTGCTTAGGATGCCACATTTTGGCCACTACAACATTACATATTGGGTGGTCCATCAACTGCGTGATTTAGTTCATGACGGTTGCTTATTGATTCGGGACCACATCCCTATTGACGTTGCGCTAATTCACCGAATTACTGGCCTCCCCATGGAAGGACTTGACCCAATGCTTAGGGTGGGTAAGAAGTATGAACAAAATATTTCCGATGGTGTGCATGAGAATTATGATGTCCTACGAAATACTCGGGGATTCATGATCAATACCATCAGCGACCCAGGGACGCCGATGGGTACATTGTTGCTCGCATGCAAGCTAATGCACAAATCCTAGACTGCCACCGTACACTCATATGTTATTCAGTTGGTAGGACAATGTGAAAAGGAAGTATGCTTTAATTGGGCCCAGCACTTATGTAACGAACTTTTGGCAAATATCTGCGAGGCCCGGGATAAGGGGTGCCCATTCTGTTACTCCTGGCTACTGCTGCTTATTGCGTTGGTCACATGGGAAGCACCAAAGGAAGCAGTCCTCCCCAAGATCACCCCAAATATGTGTGAAGGGGCATGCTATGCCAACTTGTGGGACTCCAAGGACGTGCAGAGTATCGAGGACCATCAAGTCTTTTGGGTTCTGTTTCAGCGCCGCTTAGCAGCGGCTATCAATGACTGCCCATGCCTATCTCCAGCAGCATATGACAAATACCAATCCATTATGGCATTTTAGGTCACCCTACACCACATCCACATCAGAGCACACAACGATAAAGTATGGATCTCGCTCCCATATATGGCTGCGGACGAGGATATTGATCGCATAATCGCTACCTGGTCCCTGTAGTCGCAGGTTGGGTTCAAAACCAGTACAATAGGCACTTCAGTAGCGAATATTCCCTCGATCACTGCAGCCAAAGGAACTGGTGGATCAAAAAATTGGACGAGGGAAGAAGGGAACATCAGATCCCCGAAGGATTTGTAACCAGATAGCAATACGAAGAAGGGTGTGGCAGTACCCTCACAGAAGGCCTCGCAGCCACATGGCAATACAACAAACTAGGAGTCAGGGGATGCTACCTCCCCTCTAGGAAAAAAACGAATGGGTACAGCAGCTAAGGGGCCAGGTAAAATGCAATTCTCACAACGAACAAGACGCGAAGAAACAGTTACACTCACGGAAGGTGTCCTGGAACAAATTTTTGATATAGTCACCTTGGCCACGGAGGACAACTGGCTAACCTTGGAAAAGAAGCAGAAAGATGTGGTCGCTGCACTTTAGGCTAAGTTTTGGAAACCAATTTGGTCTAGGTATGCTTGACCCTTATTACGGAGGCAAGCCACCTTTTTCCACTACCCGGGGCAGCCCTTAGAGTCAGTCCATTTTGACATCGGAACATGCGCACAAGCCTGCGCAGAAGTCTAACTAGATTTGGAAATATTGCCCCATAATTCGCTACAGTCATTGCATAACTCATTGTTTCAAGAAATACACCACATGCACCATTAGGCCCACCAGTGGCTCCGCGCAGTAGAACAAAACATTAGTGAATAGAAAACTGAGGTAACCAGGGTACAGGCTATGCACACAAAGCTCAAGCATCTAATTGGTCGACCCTATGCAAATGCTACCATAGATATCCTGCCATCAGCCACCCCTCAAGCAAAATTAGAAAGACTGGTTGCAGCCTTGAGAGCCTCCTAGATAGAGGTCCAAGTCATCAAAGCTCAGATGGAAGATAAAATTACAGAATTATAAGCCAAGCTGCAGCCAGAAACACCTCCGGAGGTCAGGGCCCAGCGAGCTGTGTTGGTTACAACGACCACAAATGTAATCACGGGCCACTTTACTCAGGGCACCCTATTGTTGGATATAGCGACACAGATATGGACTAAGGCACAGCGTGATCCTCTCCTGCGCAAACTTAATCAAACGCTACGCTAGAAGGAAGAGGAGTTTGATCAAATGGAGGCTACCTTGACTACACTAGTCCCATCCCAGCGCTTGACTCAACTGCGCTCCATCTAGGTCCTCCGAGATGACATAGAATCCCTTCAACAATGAAAGCAGACGCTGAGTGATCACCTCAAACCATGGGTGGAAGAGGCCCTCAAGCTATCCCACAATGTGGATATTGCAGTGAAACAGTTGAACCAGACGTTGGAGAGTGTTGCAGCCGCTATAGAAGGCCCAAACTCACAGAAGTTGGTAGAGATAGCTCAGACTGCCACTGCACAAAGCGACGGGGTGCTTCCTCCACTAATCACGGCCATCACGCAGCTTCAGGTGAAGATGGAGGCCCCATGACCACCGTGACTTGGGACAAGTCACAAGATTGTGCTGGGGGACTGTTGGAACAGGGTCCCTTAACAGCTGCGAATCTTGTATAATTTTGTATTTTTTAGTCTAACACAGGGGTTTTGGGGTGGGTCAAAGCCCCTAACGCATTGTAAATGGTTCAAGGGTAGACCAAGAGTCCGCAAACCACGGTTTGCGGACCATTGAATGCGTAAGCTAAATCGCTATAAATAGATGAACATTTTTTGAGTCATATGGTAGGAATGAATAGAGATTGATGCGAAGTATGAATTTTTAGATCTGTTGTAGGGTTGTTTGGGCTAGGACTTCTGCTAGATGTGTGCGCGGAGATCCTTTGTCCTGCTATGTGCGAACCTTGCTGGTTGTGTGCGCAGATGGTAATTTTGGGAATGTAAGAGGATTTTTGGGTAATGATATAGATGTGCGGAAGTATTGTGGATATCTGATGTTATCTAGATCTGTCATGTTATGGTTGATGCAGACTTGAGTTATATGATGATGTATCTGTTAGTAAGCTGCAAACTATCTATGTTATGGTAAATGTATCTGTGATCTGTTAATCCACTGTAAATATAATGTTTTGTGATTATAGTTGATAGTACGCACGTGGATGCGAGCCTGTTTCTTAGATTTGATAAACTGTATTCTAGTTATTTATTGAAACTCCTGCGAACGACATATGGCTGTATAGATCTAATAGTTGAGGACTAGCTTGACTTACCTGCTCTCTCTCAGGGTGCGGAAACTTGGTTCCAGCACCCTCCCATACTACGTAGGGTGAGACTTTGGCCTGTGCAAGTAGGTCACTGCCGAAAGGGACAATAGTGTAGGGGTTTGTTGGAAAACCTTAACCTCCGAACCTGGGTCAGGACCCCTCGAGCCAACACATCCTCTATTTCATTTTTAAAATAAAGGGCTTGTCCAATGGTAAGGACTAGTCTACATTTTTCATTTTCAGATTCTAACCCTTCTAAGGGTAGGGAATTTCGTTTAAATGTTGATTTTTTCTGATGGGCCTAGTGTTTGTGTCCAAGCGTGAATGATATTATCAACCCTTTCCCACATTAACTATCAATCCGGGATGTGTTGGTTATTGCAAGGCTAACATGAAAAATATATGCAGATGAAAATTACACAATCCTGTATCGATCACGAATTTGATAAGCTGTGTAAAACAATAAACCACTGTAACAACAATGAAAAGGATAGCAACAATCAATCGTAAAATAGTGAATAAATACGCAACAACATGAATTACAACAATCACATTAACTGTCACATAAATTAGGGAAAAACCACGATGCAATAAAATAAACTAATCACACATAAGTTAAACACCACCTGGTCAGGAGAGCGGACCCAACTCCCTGATCAGGTTTGTGGTATAATCACAAACTCATGAAAGAACCAGAAATATGAATTGTGTTACATTGAACAAAAAGTCCTGTTACATATTCTCAATTCTCTCATTAGCCAACCCCTGATTCATAGCTTCGTATCCTCTCTTATATAATGATTACAATGATATTTCTTGAAATCATGACAGTGATTGCCTACATTTACACAGTCGTTATCACAGAAAAAACTGGATGCAAAAGATAGTAGAGGAATGGATCTGAAGTTGTTCCACCATTTCAGGACTGTCCAAGATAACGCTGCCAACTCAATAGCTCTCCCGGGAATTTCAAACTTGGTCATCTGATCTCCGAATATGAAAAAATAGAAAAATTAGCAAGCCGCTTAAGTAATAATCCCCATGACTATGCTTCATTGGATAAATAATCCATAAAGACACGACAAGGAATACACCTGTGCACTTTAGGACATAAATTGAATATTAATGGTACAAATGGAGAAAGGAAATAGGATATAATGGAAGGTGTTAGCACTCCGTCGGATCTCTGAGGTTGAGAAGACACCAAAAAAGGTAACTACAAACCAAGCTTAGCCAAGTAGCTAGCCCTACTAGGCAGGAGACGGCTCTCTCCAAGGTATCTCAGCCAAGAGGGTTGCATAAAATTAGGTTTTAGGCTAGGTATAGCAGCAAAAGGGTTTTGATTGGTTGATTTGTGTGCTGGATGAGTGAATCAGGTCAAAGAGGTAACTAGGTCAGGGCAAATAAGATCAGAACTGCAGACATCTAATGGGGAAAGGTAGGTAAGAACTCTAACACTTTAGGGTTTCAAGGTGAGATGGATCAGACTGTTGAAGTGCTAAAAATAGCATGTTAGTGCATGAATTCCTTTTAAATTGAAGAAACTGAAAAAATTATGGTGATTCTCCCAAGATAGAGCATAAAAGATGTATTTTGTCTATCAAACTTGAGAAATCAACATATCATAGAGATGGAATCAACATGAAAAGTAAAAAACATTCATACATATGAAACTGAAGAGGAAAATATGCCAAAGTACAGTACCACATGAATCCCAAAAGAATATATGCAACTTCTGTCAATAAATTCCTACCAAAAGACTGATACAATAATGTTCTCTGATCAATACAACAACCTCCAACCTGTGAAATGAGTAAAAAAGTGAAATATATATACATGAAACAACCTCTCCCAACCTCATGGGTCGAATCCCTGATTTTTGGAGCTGATCCACCAAATTCTGAACTGAAACCTAGAGTGTAGGGTGGTCAAACTAACTCATCCCTAACTTTAGTGAAACTGATTCATTCGTCCTCTCAAAGAGTTTTACCTAATGTATTTACCCCTAGGTAACTCAAAGAAATTATTATTGCATTTACATACATGAATTACATCAGTAAAAAATCATTAATTCTATCAGCAACTGAGAAAAACTCAAAAAATGGAAAATATCATGCAACTAGCAAAAGCACAATACCTGAAGAAAAAGCACAATGCCAACTTCATGGTGAGTTTTGGAGGATTTCCTGAAGTCCAAATTGAACTCAGGATATCTCATTGGAAAGCCTATCCTATCTAGTGTCCAAATCTGTGCTTATTTTCCCAAATTGACCATATGCGGCCCTCCAAAAATTCAATCTCCCAAGACTGGTCAAAAGCGCAACGTCAGGCTCAAAAAGAGGGTAGAAACATGATTTTTTTGATTTTTTGGCCATTTCTCCCTGTCAGAATGTCCAAATTTGATGTTCCAATAGTCAAAATTTGATGTATAGGGCCTTCTGAATCCAATGGTGGTGACCATTTTTCATTTGTAGGATCCTACAAAAAGTACAACGTCCTAGGAAAAATTGCAACGCCATTCAACAAAAAACGCAACACACTTGTCCAAAAGCACATCGTCTGTTCAAAAAGCACAGCACCACCCTCAAGACAAAATTGCCGCGCAAAAATTAAAAATTTGACCCTGCAAATTGGTTTTTTGAGTTGAGGGAGTGCGAGCTCGATGATTGCAATGAAAAATGAGCTTCTTTGTTGTCTTATGATGGTCTTTATACTCGATAAATTTGATGTTTTGGGCCTTGGGACCGACTTTATCTTTTTTTATCTTTCACTTTACACTTTGAAACTATAACTTTTCTCTTTTTGAATTCATTATTTACACATTGATCATTTGATGATTGAGAACTCTTTACATTTTGAGTTTTGATGCTTTGTTGGCACATGGAACTCTGAGTTGGCAGCTTGGGAACCATGAACTTATTACAAATTGAGTGACATGAAATTACATAATGAAAAGTAAAAATTACATTTTGAAATAAAATTACATATTGGAATAAAAATTACTCCTTACATATCATCTTTACATGGTAAAGAGAGGTTATTTGACCACTTTCTTACTTGCTTCTCTTATGCAATGGAAATGGTGTATTATTGGACCTTGAAAAACTCTAGAAACCTAATGAAACCTTAAAAAAGACTAAAGACCTAATGAAATCCTTGAATGAATGAAATTCATGGTGACATGACTTAAACAAGTGATAAAAACTCATGAATGATGGTCATTCAAAAAACTATGAAAATGAGCTAGCAAGTAATGGAAATTTAAGAAAAGTGATTTTTTATTATTTTAGGGCTACCATCAGTGAGTGAATTTTGGAATGATGACCTAGTGGAATGATAAAATTTCTAAATGAGACCCTAATATGATATGAAAAGAGGATTTTTGATCACTTATGGCAGGATGCAAATACTAGCACTAACAGAAGGAAAAGATGTGCAAGTTTAGCTCCAAACATCTTCCCCCAACTAGTCTTTCTACATGTCCTCATGCAATTCGTCACCTACGAAAGTCTGGGTTAGAGCGGCTATGATCAGCATGAAGCTGAGAAGGGTCATATTTCCCAGGCATCTCTGTCCCTGGATTTTTATACCCTATTGTCATAAGAACTTCCTTCAACCAATCATTACTCACATTGTAAGCTGGAGTGCACTGATTTGCTGGCAACCAGACGATGGGAAATTGGAACCTCAAAACCATCCATCAGACCCCACAAGTGTGTATGCATGAAATATAGTGTGGCAACCTTTATAATTCTCCTACAAATTTAGGAGCCCCAAACGGTTCCCGTATTCTGACAACTGATGATCACAACATCCATCTTTTCTGGTAGTTGTCCCAAGCCTCATCTTGAAAAGTGACCACCTGTTTTGTACATAAATTAGTACACAATTTTTGTATTGCCATCATATGTGCTTTACGTCCCTCAATCTGTAAAAAGGTGGCATTCCTATTATAAATATGTATAGAATGACCATTTTCACTTCGAAGGACAAGTGGCTTCGTGACTTGATTTTCTTCAAATGTGTTAAAAGCCTTCTTCCATTTAACTTGATCGATTGTGTAGGAGGTAAAGGCTCTCAATTGAACATATCCAACAAATGAGACTAGATTAAATTTTTGCTCATCACTCACAAAGTAGTCATGCATATAAAGTTCGCACATCAAATGTTGATTCAAGACATAATGAATTCTTAAGAGGTGCAAAAACTGTATAGGGTCTTATATTTGGTGACTAATCTCATGATATATGCTTTCCAAACAAAATAAAATATATTTCTCGTGAAGAAACAAATCATAGCTATGAGCAAGGGGTCGACAAGCCATTGCCTGTTGTGCAAAGGAAAACATTTCTTCTTTTTCAGCCTTCAATACTCGCGCCTACTCTTCCAAATTCTTGATCTTCTTATGTTGTTTCTCTCGATCTTTCTTCTCTCTGTCCATCTAGTCTATATAACCAGTGATCATATGTGCGTCCTGTTTTAGGATTCTCTTTACCTCTTCCTGGTGGGCCTTTAACGTGATTGTTCCCTGCTAGAGACAAGACGCAACAGCCGGCCATTTCTGAATTTTAGCAGATAAAAAGAAACCTCGGGCCAAAAATAGATACTCAATGGGCTCGGTTTGTGTAGTGGCAGAGGTTGTAGGAATTTCCTCTGTATATACTGTCGATGATATGGCCTAGATGTTGGATTTTTCAGCCTTTCCCTTGAATCTAATCACTCTCTTTTGTAAACGCAATACCCTCTTTCTTAATTTCCGATTTTCTATCTTTAATTTCATGCCTTCATTAAATTGAATCTGGTACCTTTCTTTAAGAGGAGGTCTCCTTTTCGTACATTGTTCTATGATTTCTTGTTTGACGACGACTTCTTCTGTTGGTCCCGTAGCTGGTTTGGGATTTGTTGGATTATTTTCAACAAACGTGTCGACTGACTTTTCTTTCACCCTAAATTCTTTGATTTGTTCCTCCATTTTGGGAGAAACCTCTTCATTTTCCCTTTCTGGCTAATTAATTCATGTATTCATCTGCACAACGCCCTCGACATCCTACCCTTGTATCTGTTCTCTTGCAAGTCAATCTCCTAGTGATCTAGGAATTGTTTTCGACCCTTGAGGGTAAACTTCTGCGAGACCAATTTATTTTGACGGCCCTAACAGGGTGGCATCGACCATTATTTCTTCGACCTAACCTTTAGTAAACACAGGTTCTCGTATCTCAGTGCCGACCTTTACACTTCCAGTTTGCTCTGTATGTATATCAGTGAGCACTGGCTCCTGAGTGAGTGTACCAGCCATTGTATCCAAAATTGTTCCAACAAATTCTAAAATTGGGGGAATGGCTCTTTCTTCCACCAAACACTGAGGGGAATGAAATTTATTTTCCCCTTTTGGTAAAGTTGTAGGAAATGGGGAATGAGGAACATCTTCTTCAATTTCCATCCTAACTATGCCTATTGCTTTAGGTTCTTTTTCCTCATCCTCTTTGTTCACTGATTGAACCAAGCTTTCTTTTATATTATCTCCTTGTCCAGTAGTCGACACTGGTTCTTGTGGAATAGTTTCGACTGCAGGACATGTTCCTTATGCAATTTCATGGTTCTTTTGAGCTAGTGGTGGTGGTTCCTTTGTAACACCACCGCTCACTTCAGATCCCAAACTTACTTGGATAAGTGGTGTTGGTTCTTGTGTGACAACACCATTTATCAATCCCCTGGCTGGTGATGATCCTCTTTGTGAATTTTCAGTCGATGTTGGATCCTCTGGAACAACGTCAACTTCACCCTCCATATCCATTGCTTCTATACCTACTGGACTGAAAAACGATGTTGGTTCTTGTGTTACAACATTGACTATGAATTCTTTTGTTTCCATTGCTTCAATCCCTAATGAACCAACAGGCGATGTTGGTCCTTATGTGACCAAATTAACTGTGGTTTCTTCTATTTCCATTGCTCCTTCCCCTAATGAATCGACAAGCGATGTTGTTTCTTGTGTGACAGAATCGACTGAGGCCTCCTCTACCTCCATTTCTTCTGCTTCGTCCTCCTCTCTTGCATATATTACAACCTCCATTTCTTCCTATGATAATTCAATGAATTGTAACCAGGGAATATGGATTTGAGCCAGCACATGCATTACCAATAATTGGACCAACCCATGATTTTTGAGAATAGCTAATACCTAATAGCAGCGTCGGGCATATTGTGCCATAAGCTGAAGACTTTTCCATAGGAAGAAAGGCATATCCAACGAATGGATTTGTGTCTTACGAAACCGAAGGTGTGCCAAAAGCTTGAAGTGGTATTTGAAAAGAGTAGCAAGTTGCCCTTCACAGATTATATACCTTATCAAAAAATATTCCACCTCACCCCAAGGATATGGTAGGGACTTACAATTATATCCCCTTCCCTTCTGAACCACTATTTCCCCAGCCTGTAAAAACAATTCTGGGAATTTTGGAAAAGGGGACTTTTGAGAGAACCATTTCTTCCCCTACTGTGGTAGTCTATTGACCACCGAGATGACTTCTTCTGTGATAGAAATATCCAAACCCCGCACTCTGAAGTGATTTCCATCCAAGTCCAATGTGAATTCGGCTGTGATCATTTCATAAAATCCTTGCAACATGTCAAAGTACACATCCCAACCTGCATCTAAAAATATTTGCCATACATCTACATTGCTGCGAGCCAGAGTTGTATTCTCTAGTTCATGTCTCACATCCAGTCCACCCATTTCGCGATAGCTCAGTAACAACACTTTGGAGTAGAAGAGGACTATTGGGAGAGAGTATCGGTAGGTAATCCTTGCGGTGACATAATGGTAGAAAATGAAATGAGGCAATAGTAAAATACAAAAGGTGATTTTTTGGAAAATGGGAAAAATTATGGTGGATTATGGTAATGATGGTAATTATTCCGCAAAATTGGAAAGGAATATTTAACTAACATAAACGTACTTATGTCTAGTCCCAATGCATATTAATAATTGTGCGGAATGGGGTAAGAATCATGAAGTCTACGTATTGGCACAAGTTCTGAAGATGACGTTGGAAAATAATTATTACGATTTGATTATGCCATCATTTCAGTTATGAAACACCCCCCCCCCCCAACCCCCCAACTAATAGATGACTGGCCATGGTCATTTCAATGTCATGTCAAAGGAATTATTTAATCAAATCCACAAAAGTATATTGGGGACGTACGTGGCGACTTACCTCAGCAGAGTACCAGCCTTGTGTAGGTTTTAACCCTGAACAGAAATTATCTACACACGATCTTATAACATAAAATAAACAATAGCGAGAGCATAAAACATAAAACAGATAAACACAGAGATTTTCCCCTGGATCCCAAATTGGGACGACCAGCTTCATTTTTCATTATTTATTCCTTTTAGTGTTACAACACATATATATACATGCCGAAGCATACATAAACCCCAATCCATTAACCCTGGATTAGAACATAACTATAGTTCCCTTGACCGGATCTACAAAATACCAGGGGTCGAAAACCATCGTACCACAAAACCATGTGGAAACTCATGCACAAAACATGGGTGGGTCCGCATATGAGTGGGACCACATACCAAAAAAAAATTCGTCGGGGCGCTGCCCTGAACCCCTACAGGGGGGGCTGCCGCCCCCCCTCTGGCCCCCCTGCTACGCCTGGCGCAACGTACAACGCGTGGGGCTACTCGTGGAAAGAATATAACACATACCCAACGTTCTCCCACTTTTTGTTTTCTTTCCACAGGGGGCCACAGGAGAGCTTAGTCATTGGGCCAATTCTTCAACACCCATTGTTTCTCTACACCAAGAGAACTTCTAAGTGCTCACAGACTTCATCAATGCATCTACAACATTCTTCAATGTGTCCACCTTTACCAGCAACACCCTTTTAGCCTCAACCATATCTCTAACAAAGTGATATTGAACATCAATGTGATTTGTCTTTGAATGATAAGCAGGGTTCTTAGCCAAGAAAATTTCACTTTGGCTATCACAGTCTATCCTTATAGCTTGTTGTACCAACCCCATACTTGAACACAATCTCTGCAAAAAAACTACTTCCTTGCTTGCATGAGTGGTTGCTATGTTTTCAGCCTCTGTAGTGAAAGAGCCACTACAGACTGTCTTTTACTCATCCAACTGACTACGCCTCCAAATAGGCTAAACACATACCCACTTGTAGATCTTCTTTGGTCCAGATCTCCAGCCCAGTCTGCATCAACAAAACCATGAATGTCCAACATTATTTCTAATCCTGGTCTTCCTTGGTAGCATAAGCCATAATCACTAGTGCCACGTAAATATTTGAAAACCCGCCTCACTAATGTCCAATGCTCCTTCCCTCGGTTTGACATAAACCTGCTCAATACTCCCACTGCATGTGCAATGTTTGGTCTAGTACAGACCATTGCATACATCAGGCTACCGACTGCACTTGCATATGGAACACGGGACATATCCTCCTCTTCTTCTTGTGTCTTGGGACACTGTTCAGCAAACAACTTTTCACCTACAAGAATAGGAACACTCACCGGTTTACTATCCTGCATATTGAACCTCTACAATATAGTCTCGACATACTTCCTCTGGTTTAACCAGAGCTTCCTCTTTGCCTGATCTCTCTTAATTTCCATGCCCAAAATATAGTTTTCACCACCAAGATCCTTCATGTCGAATTTGGAGAACAGTTGTGTCTTCAAATCTTGGATAATTTCTTTGTCATTTCCAATCAACAACATATCATCCACATACAAGACCAAATAAATAACATGGTCACCAATTAATTTAAAATAAACGCAGTGATCCTCCTTGCTTCTAGTGAAGCCAAGTCCCCGTATATAGGTATCAAATTTCTGATACCACATCCTTGGTGACTGTTTTAACCCATACAGAGACTTCTTCAACCTGCATACCAGTTCTTTCTTACCCTTCACCATAAAGCCTTCAGGTTGCTTCATGTAGATCTCTTCTTCTAGATCCTCATGAAGAAATGTTGTCTTCACATCGATCTGTTCTATCTCAAAATCAAATGCAGCAGCAACAGATAAAAGTAATCTAATAGAAGTAACCTTGGAAACAGGAGAAAAAATATCACCAAAATCAATTCCCGGCACTTGGGAATAACCTTTTGCTACCAACCGAGCTTTGTATTTCTCCACCTTGCCTTCTACATTCATCTTCTTTTTAAACACCCATTTGCTCCCGATGGGCTTCCTTCCAGCCGACAACTCCACCATATCCCATGCCTCATTCTTGTGCAAGGATGCCATTTCATCAACCATGGCCTCCTTCCAGAGTTTTCCATCCTCTGAATCTACTGCCTCCCTGACAGTTATGGGATCATCATCAGATATATTTAAGGAAAATTTTGAATAGAAAGCAGATGGACTATACCTTTCTGGTTGTCTTCTTTCCCGAGCTGATCTTCTCAAAGTTGGAGTTTGTGGCTCTTCCTCTTCTGAATCTTCTTCTATTGTAGAGTCTGATTCATACTCCTTTAGATCAAACTCTATCTTCTCAGGTTCCTTTGGTAGGACTTCATGTGTAACAACATATTTCACCTCTCTAAACACCACATCTTGGTTGTACACAACCTTCCTTGTTTCTGGGTTCCAATGCGTGTAACCCTTTAAACCATCCTTATACCCAATAAAGATACACCTTTCAGATTTATTATCCAACTTGGTCCTTTTCTCCTTTGAAACATGTACATATGCATCACATCCAAATACCCTTAGATGTGAAAGAGATGGTTTCTTACCAGTCCATACCTCATGTGGAGTCTTATCCTCCAACACTGATGAAGGTGATCTGTTAACCAGATAGCATGCAGTCTCCATTGCCTCTACCCAGAATTCTCGTCCTAACCTGGTACCACTGAGCATGCTTCTTGCCTTTTCCATCAGCTTTCTATTCATTCTTTTTGTAACTCCATTTTGCTGAGGTGTGTATAGATTAGTCTTCTGCCGTGCTATACCACGCTTCTTACAGAACTCTTCAAATTCCTTCTTGCAGAACTCTCCACCATTATCTGTCCTCAGCGCCTTTATCTTCTTCTCTGTCTGGTTTTCCACCAGAGCCTTAAATTCTTTAAATTTGTCAAAGACTTTAGATTTCTCCCTCAAGAAATATATCCATGTATTCCTTGAGAAGTCATCTATGAATGAAACATAGTACACAGACTTTCCCAGTGATGGAACTGACACAGGTCCAAACACATTATTATGCACAAGTTCTAATATCTTGTTCGCCCTCTTAGCATTAGAAGGAAAACTCACCCGATTCTGCTTCCCGTATACACAATGTTCACAGAAATCGAAATCCAGAGAGAAATTAGACACACCTTCTACCATACCATTTCTGTGCAGTATCCGAAGGCCCTTCTCTCCAATATGTCCAAGCCTTTGATGCCATAGCATGGTCTTTTCTCCAGAGACAGCTAAGATTTCTGCTCCACTTTCAGGAACCACAGAACTGTTACACCCATCAATAACAGTGCTACCTTGTAGCTTGTACAGAGTTCCAATCCGAACTCCCCGCATTAATACCAATGCTCCTCGAACCATCTTGCAGGCATCTTTCTCAAACATTGTTTTTACACCTGCATCATCCATCTTGCTTACAGAAATCAGATTTTTGGCCAATGCAAAAATATGCAGAACACCAGGAAGTGTTCTAATCCTTCCACCTTGCAGCTTCAGCTTGACCTTTCCACGTCCGACGATTCTGGCCTTCCTATCATCCCCTAGGAAAACATCACCACCATCATATTTCTCATACTCGCAGAACCACTCCCTATGGGGAGTGAAGTGAAAGGATGCACCTGAGTCAATCAACCATGACTCATGATCTACATGTGTATTTGAAGAAGAATCCAAATACACATCCCCACCTTCATCCGAGGTGGTTTTTGCCTCTCCAGAAGGAGCATCATCAGATCCCTTTCCTTTCTCGGGAGCTTTAGATCTGCACTCCTTTTTGTAGTGCCCTTCCTTTCCGCATTTCTAGCATACCTTTACAAACTTTCCAGGAGATTTAGATCTCCCTCTAGATTTAGATCTCCCACTCAAAACCTTATTCTTGTTTCTGTTTTGGGACCTTCCTCGTACAAATAAGGCATCTCCATTTTGACCCTTCATATTTCTCCGTCTCATTTCCTCCGACAGCAAGGCTGAGATAATGTCCTCAAAATTCAAGGTAGTTGTATTGCTACCTATTGCAATAACCAGACTGTCCCACGAGTCTGGTAGAGAACACAACAAACTGATGCACTTATCTTCATCTGAGATTTTAATATCAACAGATGATAGCTGACTTACCATAGTATTGAAGGCGTTCAAATGCTCTGTCACCGAGTCTCCATCCTTCATCCTCTAGTTATACAGTTTTTTCCACATGAACAACTTATTCACCAGAGACTTAGATTGGTACAAAGTCCCAAGTTTTTACCACAAATTCTTCGCTGTAGCTTCCCCAGATACATTCAACAATACTGAATCTGAGACACACAACCGTATTGTGCTCTTAGCCTTCCAATCTAGTTTCTTCTAGCCTTCATTTGACATTGTCGTTGGTTTAGTCCCTAGATCTACTGCGATCCACTGATGTTTATCCACCAGCAGATCCTCGATCTTGAGCTTCCATAACTCAAAGCGTTAACCATTAAATTTCTCGATCTCTATCTTTCTGCCACTCACCATCTTCTTTCACCGCAAGAATCGATCCTGCAGATCTCCCACTGAACAGGGTCTACCTCAGGCCCAAGCAAAAAACCCTCAGTAGCAAAGGCATCCCCTTGAAGCCGAAACAGCTCTGATACCAAATGTAGGTTTTAACCCTAAACTGAAAGTATCTACACACGAATCTTATAACAGAAAATAAACAATAGCGAGAGCATAAAACATAAAACAGATAAACACAGAGATTTTCCCCTGGATCCCAAATTGGGACGACCAGCTTGATTTTTCATTATATTCCTTTTAGTGTTACAACACATATATATACATGCCGAAGCACACATAAACTCCAATCCATTAACCCTGGATTAGAACATAACCGTAGTTCCCTTGACCGAATCTACAAAATACCAGGGGTCGAAAACCATCGTACCCCAAAACCATGTGCAAACTCATGCACAAAACATGGGTGGGTCCGCATATGAGTGGGACCGCATACCAAAAAAAAAATTCGCCGGGGCACTGTGCCCGACGCGCATGGGGCTACTCGTGGAAAGAATTTAACACATACCCAACACCTTGGAGGAGTAACCGCTTTGATGGAGTAACAACACTGGGTACTTAGAAAAAATTACGGAGTAACAACATTGGAGGAGTAATAGCACCGAAGGATTAACAACACCGGGTACTTAGAAAAATTTACGGAGTAACAGCACTGGAGGAGTAACAACATCGAAGGTGTAAAAACACCGTGTACATAGAATAATTTACGGAGTGACAAAAATGGAGGAGTAACAACACCGAAGGAGTAAAAACACTGGGTACTTAGAAAAATTTACAAAGTAACAACACTGGAGGAGTAACAACATCAGAGGAGTAACAACACCAGGTACTTAGAAAATTTTGCAGAGTAACAACATCGGAGGAGTAACAACACCGAGTACTTAGAAATTTTTTATGGAGGAACAACACCGAAGGAGTAACAACATTAGGTACTTCGAAAAATTTATAGAGTAACAACATCGAAGAAGTAACACCATCGAAGGAGTAACAACACTGGACACTTAGAAAATTTTACGGAGTAGCAACACTAGAGGAGTAACAACATCAAAGGAGTAACAACTTCGGGTACTTAGAAAATTTTAATCTCCGCAGAATTGCACACCAGTAGTATTACCTGCAAAAAAAAAAATTGAGTAGTAACAATATTTTATTTATATTTATTATTATTTTCACTATATATATAATTTATTTTTTTAATCAATTAAAGGATGCAGAGGAGGAACTCTCTGCACTAACAACCTTCAAACCAGATTTATTAGAGAGATGTTTGATGAAGGAATCCTTAGAATTTGGGTGGTGATGCAATCTAAGATGATGTCAATTTACTATAAAAGAGGCATGTGCATCGTCAATTGTGACAAGTCTCACAGTTCCATTATCAAACACCGCATCAACTTCATAAGGTCCCATCCAATGAGAGCAAAGCTTTCCTTTAAAATATTTAAAGAAGGAATCATAGAGTAATGCCCAATACCCTCTATGAAACACCTTATTCTTGATAAATTTATCATGCCATTTTTTTCTCTGCTGCTAGATTGCAACAGTTTTTTGAACAACCATTGAACGAATTTCATAATGCTCATTTAACTGTTTCAGTCGATGGTTCTGGGCTTATAACAGATCTAGTCCTACTTCAAGATATGTTCTGAGTGTGTTGATCTCAAATTCTACTGGAAACAATAGGGATTTTCCATAAACCAACTAAAATGGTGAAAACCTTGTTGTATTCCATCATGTTGTTCTGTATGCCCAAAGAGCTTCAGGAAGTTTTTCGGACCAATATCGACGATGTCTTGCCACATTCTTTGTAAGAATATTTTCTAATACCTTGTTCTTGCTTTCCACTTGATCATTCACCCGAGGATGGTACAAAGATGTCACCCTATGCTTTATTCCATACTTCTTCATAAGCCTTTCTATCATATGTGATGTGAATTGCGCTCCTCCATCTGAAACAATCTCTCTCAGAGCACCATATCGAACAAAAATTTCTTCAAATAGAAATTTTGAAACAACCTGTTCTGTTGCTTTCACAACAACCTTGGCTTCCACCCACTTTTTTACATAATCTGTGTAGACCAAAATTTGAACTTTCTGATGTGAATATGGGTTAAAAGGGCCAAAAAAATCAATAGCCCATTTTTCAAAAGGCTCAAGGACAACCTAGGGTTATAACGACATTTCATTAAATCTACCAGAATGACTCATCCATCGGCAACTATCGCACCTTCAGACATAGTTTCTTGCATCCTCGAAGATGGAGGGCCAATAATATCCCATCTGTAACACTTTATGCCCTGTATGTTTATCTCATTATTCTATGGGGTTTTCTCATAGGTCGAAAATCTTATTTAATGTATATATGATGAGTGCATAAATCGGTAGGGATCCCTTTCATATTTGTATAATCCCAGGATAAGGCTTCCTTATGGTCTCGAAGGACTTTCAGGAGCTTTTTGGTCTGGGATTCCAAAATATTCGAGTTAATGTTCAACATTTTCCCTAGTTTGATCTCAATGGGGATACTATCATGAGACGAGGTTGCAAGTATATTTTCAATTTCATTTTTTGGTTCAATAGTTTTCTGCATATTACAACTCATGACAGATTCCAGGAGTTGGCGAATTGAGTCAGAAACAGAATGGGGATCACTGATGAAAGTACTGATAGAATCATCCTCTGTTTCTATTTTAAAATAAAGAGCTTGTCCAATGGTAAGTGCTATTCTGAGTTCTTCGTTTTCAGGTTCTGATCCTTCTAATGGTAGGGGTTTTCGTTTAGATGATGGTTTCCCTGATGGGCTTGGTTCTATAGGAGGATAAAATAATGAGATTCTTTGCGACCTTTCCATTAGATATAACCATTTTTCCTGACCGACACTAAATATAGGCGTCTGCAGTTGCAAGCCAAGGTCTTCCTAAAATCAAAGGCTGACCACCACCTGGGACTGCGTTTGTAATACCAAGAGATCAATGGGATAATGCCATGAGTCGACTGAAATAGTGATGTCTTCCAACTTTCCTAATGGCCTCACTATAGATCTGTTTTCCAATTCTAAGACAGTAGGAGTTGGTTTGATATTCCATAGACCTAATGTATGCATAGTGTTATAGGTCAATTTGGGCACCATTCCCAATGAACTGGTTAACTGGACATCATCTCCAGAACCAATGAATAGGGTCTATCATCCCCTAACATTTCAGTTGTTACATGCCCTAAGACAAAGAACAAGACAAATCATCCATGACTTTCATTGCAAATGTTTTCAAGCTTTGAATTTTATATTATATCATATGAGAGCTCACCAAAGCTGCCTCTCAAGGGACTAAGTGCATTTCATATGCAAGTAACCCCACTCAAGGGTGCTTTGCAAAGCACTTCCCGACATTCATGGGTGCATTGGTCACATTGGGAGTGAAATGCTCATTGTTCCAGAATCTCCACTTGGCCAGTGCCTTCTAGAAGTGTTCACATGTGTCAAACTTAGAATCCATGTGTCCATTTGATACCTCTGAGACTGGGAACATGTCTTTCCTATTATTAAAAATTCATTGATTTTAAAAATACCTTCAACTCCTCTATAAATTGAGCACAGATCCTAGTGTTTGATAAGGAAGAATTTGAGTAGAGAAATGCTAGTGGAATTTCAATCGAGGAATTTATTTGAGTGACATGCTGCTAGAGAGATGTGTATTGTGATGAGACTGGGATGCTACTGGAGATGGTGACACTAAATCAATCACTGGGTTGTAACATCCCCTTCTATCCATTAATAAAGATTGCTCCTTACCTTCCCACATATGTATCTGTATAAGCTTATGTCTTTCATATTATTAATTCTTATCTGATGTATATGGTTCATGTTTTATTGTTTTAAATGAATAACTTGAATAGACATCTGTATTATTTCTATATTTTACTTTTTAGTGTTCATCTTTGCAGGAAATGTTTTGGCGATCTAGCTCAGATTTGAAGCTACAGCAAGAGCGACAGAAGGAGAATAGGAAGCGCTTGGACTCCAAGTAAGTTCTTTGATCTATTCTGTGTGTCTATTTATTGTTAGGAAAAGTAGTTGCAAAGTCTTTAACCTGTTGTTCTAGATGAGCACTACATCTAGGGAAGAATCTTTTATCCGTAATCCATAATTCCGCATAACACATAGTTTCAGAGGTGATAACATTTATTCTGTTGCCCAAATCTACCAGTACATTTGGGATGTCAATTCCATTAATCTGTGCTATCAAGATTAGGTTCCCTGGATCCCCATATTTAATAGTTATATACTTTCCCAACATGATTTTAGATAGCTTCCCCATAACATGAATGGTGAGCAGGTCCCTTGACTTCTTTCCAGGATTTTTGGAGCAATATTCTTTGAGTGTTTTTGCATAAATTGGTACATCCCTCATAGCTTGAATTTAGGGAATTTTGACAAAAAAAAATTGAAGTTCCCCTAAAAATTCAAACTCTATTCGAGGGTTTTGTTTACTCAGGGTTAGCCTTTCAGGATAAGGCATATTAGCTTGACGTCCCTGAATAACAGTCGGTTAAGGAGGGGGTTGATTTATGGAGTCTTGTTTTGGTTCATCCCCAACTACCCGATTTTCTAGTTCTGTGACTTCATCGTATACTTTTTCAATGATAACTAGTGAATTCCAAGCATTTGCTACCCAACCAGATCATAGATTTATCTCATTACATTCTACGATAGAGATGTTATACGAAGGAAGGTTGAGAGTGTCAACTTGTTGAACTCCCTTATTGTTAGGATTTGGATTAGGTTGGATAGGAAGCCGAGGAAGAATGGGGAGATTACTGGAAGGAATATTAGAATGAATTTGTAGCTGCTATTATGGAATAGGTTGGGGAAACTGTCCTGAAGGAGAATTTCCATGCCAATTCTGGGACCATGAAGGGTTTGAGCTAGTCTGAGGGAACCAGGACTACCAAGGTGGGTATTGACAATACTGAGGCCATGCAGGTGAAAAAGGTGTCGATTGAGGACCAATATTTAAATTACTAAAATACTAAGAAAGTTCCTGGGGCATACCTTGATTCATATTTGGTGGTTGCGGCTGCCATGGCTTCTTAGATCCCATGAAGTACAGTTGATCCAACTCTTTATTTTATCCCTGAAAGACTACCTTTAATCCTGGAAGAGATGGACATGAGTTGGTTGAATTATTCTATTTGCATATTGAAAAAACCTCTATAATGTTTAATGGGAATTCCTTCAACAGATGTTTATTCTTGCATTGCGGGCAGAATATGGCCATGGTCTTATCTAATTCCATTTGCTTCTTCTTTTCTTGCAAAGTTTCCATCTGAGCGGATAATGTGCTCAAGGTATCGGTCCTCAAATTTTCCAACAGATTTCTGATTTCTACCTTCATAACTCCCCCGATGCATGTCTTCAACGATCGAATTACCTATTTATTCCTTACAGCTCCTCACAAACACTGAATGCACAAATCACAGATAGTGTCAAAATATTCTTTCTATATATCCCCTTTTCCTACTATGTTCAAGAGCTCCAGAGATTCTTACCTTAATGCCCAATAAGGATGATTTTCAAGATGTCCTTGTCCAGGTTACTATGGCATGATCTCTGCAAAGTATATTTAAATCGTTCCACACAATCTTCCATATTCTCATCTTCCTTCTACATGAATTTAAATATTTTTCCTTGATATCACGAGATTTTTAGTAATCCTGATATTTCTCCAGGAAAATATTTTTCATGTCATCCCATGAGGAGATATTTTTCCCCCCTAAACCCATAAACCATCGCAGGGCTATCCCTTTTAAGGTGGCAGGGAATATTTTCAATTTCCGAGCATCAGCTATATAATCGTACCCCTGACAGATAATGTCGAATTCAAAAAGTAATGTATCTGGATCTTCAATGGAAAGCCCATGGAAATTAGGAAATGATGTCAAAGGAATGGGCTTCATTGACGCATCCTCTAATATCCTCAATTGGGAAGTCAATCGAGGAAGTTGCAGGTGCCATGAATATTTTCCAATATTCACTCGGGACCTCAACGGGTTCTATAACAGATGGCTGGAGTCGTTATTCAATAGAAGGTTGAGGCTATTTAACGATGCTTTGTTGATCACATGGTGATGTGAATTCATTCAAATATTCTTCTCCTGCACTTGGAATACTCGATTCCTTTGATCCCCTACTTGCTACTTCCTCTCCTTCTGCCGTCAATAGGAGTACTTATTCTTCTCCCGGTACCCTGATTTCTACTTCTTCTTCTACTGTCGAAAGGGGTTCTTCTGGCACCGCGGGTAGTACTAGTTGCACAACATATTACCCTTCAGATTTTGTATGAGTTCTTACCCTGAAAACGGCCTGTGACTATGCTTCTGATTCAACTTTTATGATGATTTATTGGATATAGTTGATCCTTCCTAGATCCCTCCTTCCTCTCTCTGGGGGTCCTCTCTACCCCTTTTATTCGGATCTATGTTCATACAATTGGTGAAAAGAAAAACATTCTAGCAATTGTTATAGCTCAGGACCCCAAGAAGGATGAAAATTCCCTCCCTAGGATGAGAGATTGGGCGTTAAAATAGAAAAATAAGGAAAGAAAGAAAAGAAACAATCAAGAAATCTTAATCTCAGGACCTGGAGCAGGGCAATAAAAATTCCCTCCCCAAGACGGGAGATTATCCCCTAAGAAATCAACAGAAGGAAAGAAACAAAACAATTAAAGCTCAAGACCTGGAGTAGGGTGAAACTTCCCTCCCCAAAACGAGATATTGATCCTGAGACCAATATGAATTGTGTTCTTGTACCTTTGATAGCTTCCCCGACAACACCGCCAATTTTTTTTTGTTCAAGTGTGAATGATATTATTCAACCCTTTCCCTAATTAATTATCAATCTGGGATGCATTGGTTATTACAAGGCTAACATGCAAAATATATGCAGATGACAATTACACATTTCTGTATTGATCATGAATTCAATAAGCTATGTAAAAAAATAAACCATTGTGACAACAATGAAAAGGATAGCAACAATCAATCGTAAAATAAATAATAAATCCACAACAACAAGAATTACATCAATCACATTAACTATCACAACAATTAAGGAAAAACCAAGATGCAATAAAAGAAACTAATCGCACATAAGTTAAACAACACCTGGTCAGGAGAGTGGGACCAACTCCCTGATCAGGGTTGTGGTATAATCAGAAACTCATGAAAAAACCAGAAATATGAATTGCATTAAATTGAACAAAAAGTCTTGTTACAGATTCTCAATTATCTCATTAGCCAACCCCCGATTCACAACTACGTATCCTCTTATACAAATGATTACAATGATAGTTCTTAAAATCATGTCAGCTATTGCCTACATTTACATAGTCACTATGATAGACAAAACTGAATGCAAAATATAGCACAGGAAGGGATCTGAAGCCATTCCACTATTACAGCTCTGTCCAAGATAGCGTTGCCATCTTAATAACTGTCCCTGGAATTGCGAACTTGGTCATCCGACCTCTGAATCTACAAGAATAGCGAAATTAACAAGCCTCTTAGGTTATAATCCCCATGACTATGCTTCATTGGATAAATAATCCATAAAGACATGACAAGGGGTACACTTGTGCACTTTAGGACATAAATTGAATGTTAATGGTACAAATGGAGAAAGGAAATATGATATAATGGAAGGAAAATATGTGCAAGTTTAGCTCCCAACACTTGGTTCTGCAGGGGGATAAAGAACAAGATTCTTTGTGACCTTCCCATTAGATGTTTCCATGTTTCCTGACCGACACCCTATATAGGTGTCTGCAGTTGCAAGGCAAGGTCTTCCTAAAATCAAAGGGTGGCCACCAGCTGGGGACTGTATTTGTAATACCAAGAGATCAACGGGATAATTACATGAGTCCACTAAAATGGTTATGTCTTCCAACTTCCCTATTGGCATTACTGTAGATTTTCCTGCCACTTATAGGATAGTAGGAGTTGGTTTAAGATTTTTTAGACCTAATGTAAGCATAGTTTTAGAGGTGATAACATTTATTGCGACTCCTAAATATACCAAAACATTCGGAATGTCAACCCTGTTAATCTGTACTGTCAGGATTGGGTTCCTTGGATCCCCATATTGAACAGGTATAGAATTTCCAAACTTGATGTCAGGAAAATTCCCCATAACATGAATGGTGAGTGGATCCTTTGATTGCTTTCTAGGATTTTTGGAACAATATTCTTTGATTGTCTTAGCGTAAATTGGTACATATCCCATAGCTTGAAGTAAGGGGTTTTTGACAAAAAAATTTTGCAGTTCCCCTAAGAAGTCAAACTCTGATAGAGGGTTCTATTTACATAGGGATATTTTTTTAGGATAAGGTATATTAGCTTGGCATCCCTGAGTAACAATTGGTTGAGGTAGAGGTTGCTTTATAGATTCTTGGTTTGATTGATCCCCAACTATATGAAGTTTTGGTTCCGAAACTTCGTCATCAACTTGTTCAATGATAATTGGTGAAGTCTAGGCATTCACTACCCAACCAGATCATAGATTTATCTCATTAAATTAAATGGTAGAAATGATATATGAAGGAAGGTTGAGAGTGTCAGCCTACTGAACTCCCTTATTGTTAGGATTTGGATTAGGTTGGATTGGAAGCTGAGGACGAAGGGGAGGATTGATGGAGGGAATATTAGAAGGTAAATGTTGTTGCTGTTGTGGCATAGGTTGGGGGAACTGTCCAGGAGGAGAAGGTCCACGCAAATTCTGAGACCATGAAGGGTTTGAGCTAGACTGAGGAAACCAAGGTTGCCAAGGCGGGTATTGACAATACTGAGGCCATGCATGTGAAAAAGGTACTGACAGAGAGCCAATATTTAAATTACTAAAATGTTGAGAAATGTCCTAAGGCATACCTTGATTCATATTTGGTGGTTGCGACTACCATGGCTTCTTGGAACCCATGAAGTATAGTTGATCTACCTCTTCATTTTCTCCTTGAAAGACTGCCTTTAGTACTTGAAGAGAAGGACACGAGATGGTACAATGACTCTATTCACATATTGCACAATTTTCTATAGTATTCAATGGAAATTCCTTCAGCATATGTTTCTTCCTGCTTTGAGGGTAGAATATGGCCATGGTCTTCTCCAATTCCATTTTATTTTGTTTTTCTTGTAAAGTGTCCATATGAGAGGATAAACACTCAAGATATCGATCCTTAAATTGTCCAACAAATTTCCAATTTATGCCTTCGTAACTCCCCTGTTGGATGTCTTCAGGGTTATAATTCCATGCTTATTCCTTGCAACTCTTCATGAACACTAAATGCATAATTCACAGATGGTGTAGAAATATTATTTCGAAATATCCCCTTTTCCTACCATATTCAAAAGTTCCGGAGACTCTTCCCTTAATTCCCAGAGAAATATTATTTTCAGGATGTCCTTGTCCAGGTCACTATGGCCTGATCTTTGTAAAGTATATTTGAAATGTTCCACACAATCCTCCATATTCTCATCCTCCTTCTGCATAAATTTAAATATTTCTTCCTTGATATCTCGAGATTTGCAGTAATCTGAATACTTCTCCAAGAAAATATTCTTAATGTCATCCCATGAGGTGATATTTTTCCCCTCTAAACCCATAAACCATCGTAGAGTTGTCCCTTTCAAAGTAGCAGGGAATATTTTCAACTTCTAAGCATCAGCTATATAATCGTACCCTCGACAAACGATGTCAAATTTGAAAAGGAATGTGTCCAGATATTCAGACGAAATACCATGGGAATTAGGAAATGTTGTCAAAGAAATGGGCTTCATCAGCGCATCACCTTTAATATCTCCAATTCATATTTCGGTCGAGGAAGTTGCAGGTGCCAAGGATATTTTCCAATATTCACTCGAGACCTCAACAAGTTTGGGTGGTTCTACAACAGATGGTTG
This sequence comes from Pinus albicaulis, assembly GCA_034641835.2. NCBI lineage: Eukaryota > Viridiplantae > Streptophyta > Pinopsida > Pinales > Pinaceae > Pinus > Pinus albicaulis. Next base: position 91,963,479 of record CM076569.1, on the reverse strand, counting down.
AATTTTTTCTTCAAGAGAAGGTTGAGGCTATTTAAAAACACTTCCCCGATCCCCTGGAGAAGCGAATTCCTTCAAATATTCTTCTCCTGCACTTAGAATACTCAATTCCTTTGATCCCCTACTTGCTACTTCCTCTTACCGTCAAAAGGATTACTTCTGCATCTCCTGGTACTCTGATCGCTACTTCTTCTCTTTCTGTTTTCGAAAGGGATTCTTATGCTACCAAGGGTAGTACTGGTTGCACAAAATATTTCCCTTCGGATTTCATCTAAGTTCTCACCCCGACAGTGGCCCATGAAGATGCTTCTGATTCAACTTTTGCAATGAGTTCTTATATGTAGGCAATCCTTCCTAAAGCCTTCCTTCCTCTATTTGGGGGTCATCCTCTGCCCCTTTTATTCAGGTCTCTATTCATGCAATTGGTGCAGGGAAAACATTCAAACAATTCTTGCAGCTCAGGACCTGGAGCAAGGTAAAAATTCCCTCCCCAGGACAAGAGTGGTTTTTAAAACAGAAAAAGGAAGAAAGAAGAAAAAAAATCAAGAAATTTTAAGCTCAGAACCTGGAGCAGGGTAAGAAAATTTCCCTCCGTAGGATGAAAGAGTGGCCCCTAGGAAATCAACAGAAAAACAAAGAAATTAAAGCTCAGGATCTGGAGCAAGGTAAGAGAAATTCCCTCCCGAGGACGAGAGATTGATTCTAAGATCAAAATGAATTTTGTTCTTGCACATTTCATAGCCTCCCAAAAAATGGCACCAAAATGTTGGTGTCCAAGTGTGAATGATATTATTCAACCCTTTCCCACATTAATTATCAATCCAGTGTAATATTCCAAATTTGGAACAGCTCATCAAGCATGCACTAAAAACGCATTCCCAGCAACATATGCAATAAAATAGTGAAATTGACTCTTGGATTCTGTATAATAGTCAATATATAACCTAAATCCAAGAATAGAGCTGAAACAAATCAAACTAGGTGGGTTAAACAAACCTCCCACACTAGTGTAGCTGAAAACGACCAAAAACCCCAAACACTGCAACACAAGGATTTCTACATAAAGGTGACTTGCACAGTCTAAAGAGGGTTTTAACTCAGTAAATAGGAGAACAAGTATATCTACTTATATATTGAATAATAATGCTGAAGAACAGAGATCTAATCTCCTTTTACAAAATACAAGAGAACCCGACAAGGGTTTCTTGTCAAACACTCTGCATACAAATGTGATCTTCAGAAAATTACAGAATAATCACTGCAACACTAAAGCATAAGAGTGTATAAGGCTGAAAGATGACTTATCTGATGTAGATCCCTCAAGGGCTTACTCCCATGAAAGGTTGGACCTTTCAGTCACAAGAAAACACTACAACGGGGCCACTAGACCATCTATTGAATGTTGCCTCCAAAATAATGCATTCCCTAGATGGAACAGCGCTGGGAATGTAGGGGAAATGTGTGTTTTGATACCAAAAATCTGAAATAGGCTCTAGAGCTCTCCAAACAGGTCCCTCAAGTGAAGGAAACTTTCCTCCAATGAGAAACTAGCTCAGAAACTGGGATTCCAATCCCTTCCACTATTGCACCCAACAACACTACACAATCTCCAGAAAAAACTGTTTTGATGAAGTAGGATGAAGCTTGGCCTGAAAACATGATGTGGAATTATAAATGAAAACTCTCCCAATGAGGCTCCTCAAGGAGAGAGGTGGGATTCCCACTCGGGAACACCCGGTGCTAAACATCACTACAACCCTGCTAAGCAACAAAGGAAGCAAAAAGTCTTAGAAGACAAAATAACAATCTAAAACATGAATGAAAATGCTTCCATCCTCTTCCTTAAATAATTTATGAGTTTTCTTGCCCTTGGCCCCACTCAATTAGGTCATCTCTATCAAAATATTCTCCTCCCTTCAAAACTGCGTTATTCCTTCTTTGATTCCTCCTCCTCCACAACTGCATTGTTGACTTAGTCAAAGTGGACTGAATCAACTTGATAATATCCCTGTTCACACATGGAGGTGTTTTATTAATTTTTAAAGAGTGTCCCCTTTCACACTTGAAGTGTTTTTATTCCTCCTTAGGAGACTTAGGGGCTTTTCTATGCATTTATTCACTGGTTAGAGATGCTGCTAACTCTAATGTTCCATCTAGCTTTGAGGCTAAAATTTGGGAACATTACAGTCCTCCCCTCCAAAATATTTTGCTTGTCCTCAAGAAAAATCATAGGGAGAGAAAAATTTCTCCCCTCCTCCTCATGTGGCCTCCCATCAATGGCCTCCATCACTGCATCAAGATCATCTGCAATAAAACTGTCATCCAATGTTTCCTCCCAAGTGTGCAAAAACAAATGGCCCACATCAATCAAAGGTGGAAATTGTGAATGGAAACATGTTTTCTGTCTCATGGCCTCCATAAAGTAGGATTGATGACAAACATGGAGAATGAGTGACTCCCTCACGCATGCTATCATCCAAATGAAATGAGCCATCCTAGGTAGCTCATCAAGAAAAGAATCAACCCCGATTTTATACAATGTGTTGGGGCTGCATGGAGAGATTAGATTCTGCCATCCAAATGGTTTCTCTCTCCATTCATGGTAAACATGGGGCTGCCTCTATCCTTGGGCTGAAATGACATGGCCTCCAATGATGACCCAAGTTCCCCCATCAAACAATTCAGCCATGAAGTGCCTCCTCAAGTTCTTCAAGTGGTTCTTCCCACAAGAAGGGAAAAAGTATGATGTGGCAATCATGGTTTGCCCATGGCTCCTCCTAAAATGTACAACATGTAAAGTGGGGAGAATCATGCTCCCAATGGGAATCTTCAATCTCAAGCCCACTCTCCAACCAAAGCTTCTCCCGAACATAAACATATCAGCAATATATGGAAGCAAGGTACAATGAGAACAAGTTTCCAAATGAAAACCGGAGAGTGAGTCATAGTTCCACTCATGGAACCAGCGCAGTGCATCCTTTGCCTACATAAAAATATGAAATAACAAGTGCTTTACCAGCCACTTGTTTTCTGCCACAGTCATCTCATAAAATTAAAACACGAAGTTACAATATGGTGTCAATGGTGCCCACCAAGAATCATGTGGCTTCCCCCACAAACCACCAATGAGATAGCCAATCTCAATGCTAAAAAAGGATGAAAGTACATTATTATACAATATGCAAGAAGGAATGACCCTCCTTGGTACAACATGCTACTCATATAAAGTAAAGAAAGGTAAATTATAATTCAAATGTATACCTCCTCTACCATGTACTCTGGTCCTTGAGCTGAAATGGCTCAACTGGAAATGCTCCATAACTCTCAATGAGTAGGAAGGTGGTTGTGACATCCTCTTTGTCACAATCCAGGCTATGCATCTCTCCATATGCTGAAATATGTCATGTTTAATGCCCTCCCAAATTAACTCCTCTGCCAGGAAAAGATATGCATCAAAATGCATGGAAGAGAAATCCTCATATGCTGCATGTAGCAATTTCTCCTTGAGACTAGAAGCTCTAGTCAAAAAGACTCTACCATGTGAATAGATGACCATATCCTCCACCATATACTCATCATCTCTATCCTGGTAATCGAGGATCATGCATGCACCAAGATCCTTGGAGTACTCTACTAAGAGCTGAGATCTCCAATAAGGATCGATCCTCCTAAGGGACAACACTGGTGATCTGCAATGTGAAGCTCTACACATGCTGTTGTCTTTTCCTTTTACATCCCTCATGCCAAATTCATCCTCTAATTTGTTTCCATGCCCATCATGCAATGGCTTATGCTCCAAAATAAGTAGGGGTTCTTGGAAGTTGTCTTCCCATGAGAAGCTCTCATCCAAGAAGAATCTCCCAATCTTGGCCAATGCAAGCATGAGTGGCCTCCATCTACTCCAATGTATGGAGGATTCCTTCCTCAAAGGAAGTACCCTCTATTTCTCCAAATCCATGGAGCATCTCCCTTGCACCAGGAAGGTTCCATCCTTCATGACTGCAACAACATTTGTCAGCACGGTACAGATAGTGAGAGTGGGTGGTGCTGAAAATGGAAGGATGTCCCCCTCCTCCTTGATTTTATCCCAAACTCTCTGCGTTGCACTAGACTCCTCCAAATTTTTCACCTCTTTGGAATCTAGGAGGGGTGAACCAAATGGAAAGATGCCTCTCATCAACTCTAGATCAGGTGGCCTCCCAGGTGGAATTCCTCCATGTAGTGAGACATCAATGTCAAGAGTAGACTGCACATATGGTTAGGCAACCTTTCCCCTGCCCTTATAGTGCAAATTAGTATGCCTCTTCCTTGCATTAGCTTTCTGAAATAGAGAAGGGTGTGTGCCTCTCATTAATTGATGCTTCTCTTCCTCTCCACCTCCTCCTTCCAGATGCAATGTTGCACAATCATGCTGCTCACTGATTGTGCTGGGACCTCCATGTACGAGATCATGGGGAACTTCTTGTAAGGGTACAAGAATCCCTCCTGTTGGAGCATGTTCCCCTCCTCCCTCTGCATGAGGTACTATATGTGCTCCAGATGTGATAGTGTTGTTTCTCTCTTCTCCTTCATCAATGTGTGTAAGAAACATTTCAACAATTGGATCCTCTTATGAAAAAGTGATCCCCATGCCCTCTTGTTTAGGAATATGAACTAGAGGTCTTGCCTCCAGCAATGTGTAATGCAATATGTCAGCTTCTCCCATGGTTTTCTGAAGTGGAGTTTCCTCCATCACATGAAAATAGTTTGTTCTCTCAAGTTTCCCTTGATCATGTGTCTTAGGAAGTTTTTCACCAAACCTTCCCACTAATGTTTCAATGAACCTTGTATAAGAGGAAGTGTTTGCATTATTTAAAGAAAAATATTCAAAAATCCACCATGCATGAGCCTTACCTCTGAAATGCAACATTGCAACTCTGATGGCTTCATCTTCAGAAATATGGTGCAGCTGCAAATAGGAGTCTAGCTCCTTCACCCAAGCTCCAGCTAAACATGTAGGTGATCAGGAAAAAGTAGATAGAAGAAATCTACCTGCATCCTGTTGCTTGCTCTTCTCCACCTGGATCTTGAAAAACTCTTAGAAATCATTATGATCTCTAAACCTCTCAGTTTGAGATTCATACTCCGGCAACAAATCACTAAGAGTCATCCTCTTAGGTATTCTCCCTCCTTTCATCCATCTCAAGATAGAACTGGGCACTTGACTGTGTTGTGCATCATGGTGTGTAGCTGCATGCTCACACTCACCATGTGAAAATCTAGATTCCGCTCTAGATCCAAACTCCTTTGGAGATCCCATCTCCAATCTCATTTTCTTATGCTCTCCTTGAAAGCTCTACACAGATTTTGGAAGAAGCTTTGTAAGCTTGTCTTCCCTCCTTCCTTCACATAATGAAGCCTTATTTTTTCTCTCCATCTCTCTTGAAATTTTAATGGCCTGAGATCCATAGGGTGAGCCAAGATTGAAGCTCTGATACCACTGTAATACTCCAAATTTGGAACAGCTCAGCAAGCATGCACTAAAAACCCATTCCTAGCAAAATATGCAATAACATAGTGAAATGGACTCTTGGATCCTGTATTTTAGTAAATATATAACCTAAATCCAAGAATAGAGCTAAAAAAAATCAAACTAGGTGGGTTAAACAGACCTCCCACACTAGTGTAGCTGAAAATGACCAAAAACCCCAAACACTGCAACACAAGGATTTATGCATAAAGGTGATTTGCGTAGTCTAAATAGGTTTTTAACTCATTAAATAGGAGAACAAGTATATCTACTCAGATATTGATTAATAATGCTAAAGAACATATATCTAAACTCCTTTTACAAAATACAAGAGAACCCGGCGAGGGTTTCTTATCAAACACTCTGCATACAAATGTGATCTTCAGAAAATTACTGAATAATCATTGCAACACTAAAGCATAAGAGTGTATAAGGCTGAAATATGACTTATCTAGTGTATATCCCTCAAGGTCTTCCTCCCATGAAAGGTTGGACCTTTCAATCACAAGAAAACACTACAACGGGGCCACTAGACCATCTGTTGAATGCTGCCTCCAAAATAACGCATTCCCTAGATGGAATAGCACTAGGAATGTAGGATAAATGTGTGGTCTGATACCACAGATCTGAAATAGGCTCTAGAGCTCTCCAAACAGGTCCCTCAAGTGAATGAAACCTTCCTCCAATGAGAAACTAGCTCAGAAACCGAGATTCCAATCCCCTCCACTGTTGCACCCAGCAACACTGCACAATCTCCAGAAAAAACTACGCTGATGAAGTAGGCTGAATCTTGGCCTAAAAGCCTGATGTGGAATGATGAATTCAAACTCTCCCAATGAGGCTCCTCAAGGAGAGAGGTGGGATTCCCACTCGGGAACACCCAGTGCTAAACAACACTGCAACCCTGCTAAGAAGCAAAGGAAAAAAAAAGTCTTAGCAGAAAAAATAACAATATAAAACATGAATAAAAATGTTTCCATCCTCTTCCTTAAATAAGTTATGAGTTTGCTTTCCCTTGGCCCCACTCAATTAGGTCATCTCTATCAAAAGATTCCCCCCCCCTTCAAAACTGTGTTATTCCTTCTTTGATTCCTCCTCCTCCACAACTGCGTTGTTGACTTAGTCAAAATGGACTGAATCGACTTGATAATATCCCTGTTCACACATGGAGGTGTTTTATTAAGCTATAAAGAGTGTCTCCATTCACACTTGAAGTGTTTTTATTCCTCCTCAGGAGACTTAGGGGATTTTCTACCCATTTATTCACTGGTTAGAGATGTTGCTAACTCTAATGTTCCATCTAGCCTAGAGGATATGAATAAGGTAAAAGCTAATATTCCATTGTATTAAGTAAGAAAATTGAAACAACAACATAAATGTTTACTCAAGGAATTGAATTTTTGTTGTCACATCCAAATATTCTAAAGGAAAAGGTAAACCTCCCAATGATTCTTCAGAAAAGATCGATCCTACTTTTGCTATCTTGATTGGGGATGGATCTAATTCAAATAATGCTCCTTTCCTTTTGAATTTTGATATTCTCAATAAAAATGTGCACAATTTCTTGGTAGATTCATGGGAATCTTCAAATATAATGCCTTATTCAGTTTTTATGAAACTAAATATTTCCCCTCAAAAGTCAATTGTTCATATTTTGCAACTTGATAGGACCAAAGTCAAAGTATTGGGGGAAATGAATTTTGTTCTCATATGACTTTCTTCCAACTCAAAATTATGTCAATTAATTGATATATTATTTTTTTATATTCGTGACTTTTATGGTTTGATTCTAAGTAGAGATTGGTCTGAGAAGATGCATGGTTATTTTGCTATAGATTGGTCTCATATGTGGCTTCCTTATAATGGAAATCCCAATCAGATTCGAATTGACCAAGAAAATCATATGAAATATTCAGTGATTGATTTTGAAGAAGAGAATGAACCGATTGTATTTACCAATAATATCCTTGGGAAATACTTTTCTAAATCCTTTTTGGGTAGTTTTAATGCATAAGAATCTCCTTTCTCAATCAATTTTGTCACTTCCCAAATAAAAAAAATTCATAGATAAATTATTCCAAATGTGTAAATATTGTAGAGAAACCTTTAGTTAAATATTTGTTTTGGACTATGTATTTTGATGGTTCGAAATCCAATGATGGTTTAGGAGAAAAATGCATATTAATAATTCCAGAAGGAGAAAAAACAATGCTAACATGTAGATTAGAGTTTGAATGCAGAAATAATATTGCTGAGTATGAAACTCTAGTCCAAGGTTTGTACAAAGCAATAGGTCTCGATGTGAAATACTTTCAAGTTTTTGGAGAGTCCGAAATTGTCGTAAAACAAGTGAGAAACACCATTCATTGTGTCTTTGATCATTTGAAACATCATCAATCTATCGTTCAAAATCTCACTTCACATTTTATAGAATTTAATATTTCTCCTATCCCAAGACTTAAAAATGCTAGTGTCGACCTACTAGCTAATGTAGCATCCAAACTCATTCCACCTGAGGATTATAGTCTAAATAGGTTTTCAATTGAATTAATTTTTCGCCCATCCATTCCTAAAAATGTCACTAATTGGTGTGTGTTTAATGATGACGAATACAATTTAAGCTTTTTAACATCTGGAGGATCATACAATGATCAAATAATTGATGAGGATGAACATGAAAGATAGTTAAAACAAACAACTGAAGAAAATTCTCTACCAAAATTGGTGGTTAAGCTTGAAGATCTGTATGAATTAGAGGATAGATTTAAGAAGGTTACTAACTGCAAAATTCAGATTTCAACCTTGGAGTTTGAATTGGTTAACCTTGGAACTGATCTCAAACCACATAACATCAATCTAGGTCTTGGTTTCTCACTAGATGAGAGATTGGCTTTTATTCATTTATTGAAAAGATACAAAAGTGTTTTCGCTTGGAGTTATGAAGAACTCAGAACTTATGATACCTCCATCATTCAAGACACTATTCTAATGGCATCTTATCACAAACCTGTTCAATAGAAATTAATGAAAATTCATCCTAATTTAGAAAATAAAATCAAGAGTGAGATGAATAAACTCCTTAAGGCCAAAATCATTTTTCCAGCTAGGCATTCTAAATGGGTTTCAAACTTAGTGTCTGTCAGGAAGAATAATGGTGAAATACACATTTGTATTGACTTTAGGAATCTAAATAAAGCTTTCCAAAAGGACAATTTTCCTCTTCCACCCATGGAACAAATATTACAATCAATAACTGGTTTTGAACTCATGTCTTTCCTTAATGGTTTCTTAGGATATAACCAAATCCTGGTTCACACAGATGGTAGGTTGAAAACTACTTTCATAACTAAATGGGGAACTTATGCCTACCAGAAAATGCCTTTTGGTTTAATAAATGCAGGAGAAACCTTCCAAAGAGCCATGGACATAGCTTTTAGAGGTCTAATAAACAAAATTGTTGATGTTTACGTGGATGATATAACAATATATTCCAAGAAAAGAAGCAACCGTTTCCATGATCTAAAACATATTTTTGAACGTTGTAAAAAATATGGAATTTCACTAAATCCAAAAAAAATTCTACTTTGTTCTCAGTGAAGGGATTTTTTTGGGATTTATTGTATCCAAAGAAGGAATCTTCATTGTCCCTGATAGGAATAAGGAAATATTTGAAATCTATTTACCCCATAACAAAAATTCAATGCAATCTTTCCTAGCACAGATTAATTTTCCTAAGAGATTTGTTCCTAATTTTTCTCAAATTATTTTTCCATTACAAGATATGATCAAGAAAAACTCAGTTTTAAAATGGGGACATAATGAAAGAGAGGCTTTTGAGTCAATAAAACAATCCATTATTGATGTTTAAATACTCCTAATTTTTCTGATCATTTTATTTTATATACTTTTTCTTCTTAAACATCTTATGCTATTGTACTAACACAACTCAATGATCAACAAATTGAGGCACCTATCTCTTTCTTCAATTCAAACTTTGAAGGTGCAGAAGTGAATTATTCAAAGGCAGAGAAACAAGCCTTTGTTTTTTTCAAATCTCTAAACCATTTCACGCTTTTTATTCTAAAAATCCACACTAAAGTAATAGTCCCATTCCTAGCAGTGAGAGAGTTACTTGTGCAAAAATAATTAGGAGAAAAGAGAGAAAATCGGGTCACAGCTCTGCAAGAATACGACATAGAGATTAAAAAATATAAAATTTTCAGAGGACAAGGTTTTTGCAGATTTCTTACTGGAGCTTCCAATATATCAGCTAATGAAGACTCAGGTAACATTGTCCACATATCTGAGGTAAGCCTTATTGATCCTGAGTCCCGATATGATGATCTCATTTTCTAATTAAAAAATGGTCATGCTACCCCTGAACTCAATTATAAAAGGAAAATGGATTTAAGATTGAAAGCCAATAAATATGTAATCATTAATGATGTGTTATTAAGAAAAAAATATGATTCTATTTTATTAAGATTCTTAGAAAAATCTGAAGCACAAAAGATTTTGTAGGAGTTACATGATGGATCAGTTGGTGGACACTTTGGAGGAGATACCACCGCTCATAAAATCCTCCATGGTGGGTATTACTGGTAATTTATTTTTTAAAGATACCCATGCATATGTAAGGAAATGTAAAATTTTGCAGACTACTGCAGGAAGACAGAGAAAACCAACCTTAGATCTTCAACCAATCAACGCTGAGTAGCCTTTTGAACAATGGGGATTGGATGTAATGGGTGAGATTGTTCCTCACTCTTCCAAGCAACATAAGTATATCCTTACTTCTACATATTACTTCACCAAGTGGGTGGAATAAATTCCATTAAAGGTATCCAATTCTGACACTATTATTGAATTAATTGATCAGTTCATTATCACCAGGTTTGGCTTACCCAATGCACTTATGTTTGACAATGCATCTTACTTCTCAGGAAATAACATGTCTGGAATTGCTTTAAAGAGATGGTTTAAACTTAAATACTCTGCTAATTTCCATCCCCAAGTGAATGGTCTCGCTGAGTCAACTAATAAAAACCTTATCAAAATTATTACATGAACTGTTGACTAGAGCCAAAAGAATTGAAATAAAACTTTGACATTTATTCTATGGGCTGATCGAATAACTAAGAATGAATTCATAGGTACTTATCCCTTTAATTTGGTATATGGGAAAGAGACTATCCTTCCTCCTAACCTAGCCCTTCCCTCATTAGCCCTAGTCCAATTCATCGAAGAAAAACCACCTTCTTCTCTACAATTAAGGATGTCCCAAATACTTAAATTAGAATAAGAAAGGGAAAAGGCCAAACAAATACATGATCACCATCAACAGATAGTAAAATATTCTTTTGAATGCAAGCTTAGTCGATATACAATATTTCCAAATCAAATATATAATCCTAAAATGGGACAAGGCACATGAAGAAAAAAGAAAGAAAACTAAATTTTAAAAAATGTGGCTTGGAACATTTCAAATTGCTAAACAAATATGCCCATCAACTTTTATGGCAAGATCTACAAGGAAAGAGATATTATCTTCCTGTTAATGGGCTCATTCTGAATAAATTATTTTCTTAGAATAACATTTGTTCTATTTTATATATGTAGATATTCACATATACATACTCATGTCTTTAAAAAAATAAAAAATAATGTTAAGTAACATACTTTTGGATTTTTGTCAGTGTCTCTAATCATCTTATGATTTATCGATTTGAAGTAGGAATATTTGGGGAAATGATTACAAAATTTAAAATTGGATAATTATCATAAAGCTCTGAAATATTTTTCCATGGAAATTGTAAGTTCTTTTAACCTCAAACTTTATAAAATCTTTTATCTTATTATCACTCCGGAAAGGTTTTATTTTAAAAAGTAAATAATATTTTGTATCTTTAGCATCTTTAACTCTAAGTTGTAATCCAATACTCTTAAGAAGCCAATGATTCTTCACATCCATTAATCATAAATTTTTAGAGTGTAATTCAAAAATATATGAAACCTAAAAGACAAGAGGTCTCATCATGGGCCTCCTTACCATGGTAATGGGAAAATAATACGTTGACATTACCATTACTAGACGCCAAGCCAGGGTGATGGCTTATGATTATTCAACCATAAGACAAGGAGTCTCATCATGAGATAGCTTATTCAACTAAATTACAACCTGTGAATGACATTGTCACTATATGGATACCAAACCAGGATAGTGGCTTTTAAGTATCTTTAGAAAATAAAAAATATAAAAAAAAAATATTTATATATATATAAAGATTGCAAACATAAATGGATGGGACACTGGATCATTGATGGTTAAAAGGTAACCCCGTCGAGGCGATGGACACCTGCTAGCATCAGAGGCTCTACCTATGACAAAAGGAGTATATCAAAAGGCTAACTTTCAAAATCCCCCTACTTTATCTTTATAATTGATTAATGACTGATATAGATAATAAGATTTTCATCTATAAGAGGTTCTAAAAGAACTATAATAAAATGAGTTTTTTTATTCAGAGTAATTTTATTTATCCAACATTTCAAAAATGGTTTTTCTTTCCTAGAGTCATTTTTACCTATTAGAGTTTTGAAATTTTCATTATTATATATTAGAGATAACTAGTTCTTCGAGTAAATCACCAATTGTTGTGTTATTCAACAACCCCCCCCCATTATTTGCATATAGTTAGCTTATTAAATAATGGGGACCCTTTTAAATTTTAATCTAGAATAATACATTAAGCTTTTATTATTAAAAAGACAACAAATTGTTATCCTAAGTCAATCTTCAATCCTATTTGCCGAAGGACTTAAAATTTTATTAAAATATTTATCGAATATTGCATATCGTAGTTTCAAACAATAAGACCATAGCGTTCTATTTAAAAATTTGCGATGTGATGACCACCCAACTCATAAATAAATTGCGCCAAGAACTTTAATAAACGATGACAAAGGGTAAATTTTTCTATTATTATAAAGCCCACAGTAGGTCTTGTTATCAACCAAAAATTTTCAAAACATCATTGTGTCAACTCTATTTTTGATCATGGTCTAAAATGGGTTTGAAAGTAATTTTAGATTTGGCTAAGGGTAGGTTAGTGTTTTTATAAGTTTAAAGGTCATCATTGGATTCAAATAAAGTCTTTAGAGGTCCATTCCATTATCAAATGTTAACATTTTCCATCTAGGGGTCAATCCATAAGGTTTCGCGTTAATTTCTGCAATTAGCCAAGAATCCTCCATTTCGTAGCGCCACTAGTTCAAAAACGAGGATTTGCGCTACGAAAGCGCTGCTACTTTCGTAGCGCAAAATGCAGAAAATACACTACAGGCACTACGAAAACGCGGTTTTGTAGCTGTCAACTTCAAAGGCGGTTTCTGAGCAACTGAAAATGAATTTTAGAAATCTGAAAGATTTTTTTCTTCATAAAAGATCTAACTATAAAAACCTCTCTCATTTTCTTTAAATTCATTATGAGGTGGGAGACATTGATAAATTAAAATGCGCTACGAAACTATTGTTACTAAACTATCCTATACATGACTTTTTAGAAGTCAACTTCAAGTTCAGTTTCTGGCCAAATGAAAAATGTTTTATAATTATGAAAGAGATTTTTCATCACAGCTCCAGCTACAAAAACCTCTCTCAAATTTCTCACAGGTGTTATAAGTTGGGAGATACAAGGATTTCATTGAAGCCCTATTTTCAGAAATAGAGTTTTCCTGTTTTACACATGTTTTTCAAAAGTCGTTTTTGGAAAAAAGGAGATGTGTTTCAAAAACCCAAGAGATTTTTTTATTCAAGACATAATGGCCTACAAAAACCTCCTTCAGTTTTGCAAACTACCTCATGGATTAGGAGATATAGGCTCTGTCCCAAGACCTAATTTTCAGGGAAAAACAGGAAAAATTTGCAAATGAAGAAGGAATCTCATGAAGACTGTTATGAAAGTATTTTTCACTTGATATTTTTGTTTTATATGTTGAAAGCAGGCTGATTTGGAGTTTTGGCACATTTTCAAATTTTCATTTTGGAAAATTTTGAACAAAACTGCTCACTCAGCAGTTTCGTAGCGCCAACAGTTTAAAATGAGTGAAATGCGCTACGAAACTGTTGTAGCATGCTTTTTCACTATCTCTCTTAAATTTTGGAAGGGAAAAATGTGAATTTTCACTTGAAATTTCTAAGGGAGTTGTGTTAAGTGTCAAGGAGGATAAACCTGAAAAGAAGAAGCCTGAATTTTGAAGGAAAAAGGTTAAAAGACTACGCTACGAAAAGCGCTACGAAACTAGGTTGTTTTCGTAGCACAGGTCTGTTTCACTATTTTGGAGAGTTTGAAGTGGATTTTGAACAACTGGCACTAGGGGATGAATTTGGACATATTATTTTTCAGTTCTTGACAACAAATGGCATCGAAATCATGGTCCATAAGGGTCAAAATCCCTCAAAAGATTAAATAATCCAAAGCCTAAAGAACAGGGAGACAGTTTCCTAGATTGTAGGAGATCAACATCATCAGCATTATGGTCATAACAGTTTGGAGCTCATCATCAGGTTTTGACCTCATGAAAATACAAGTGGCATATGATGTAATTAAGTCTATATCAAGTTGTTTTAAATAAAGTGAAAGAGTCCTAATTCTACTTGTAGTAGGACTCTGTTTTAAGTTTGCGGCTGTCTTATGTAATAAATACCATGTTATATGGTTAGGATAGGTGTCATAGGTGGGAATTCGATGTATCCAGTTGATGACAAGATTATCTCATGATGTAAATGATCTATAATAGATCAAGTGGTCGAATTAGAGAAGGGTTGGACATTTGTTAGCAAAAAGACTTTGTTTTATGTAAGTGACTGTTTTCAGCCTAATACATAAATTCTACTTTGACAACTCAAGATTCATAAGGAGTTCTTGTATGTTTTTGTTGTGATGGCATATTTTCAATATTCTATTGCAGTGGTGTTTGCTTATGTTACTCAAAATTCATCAATGATGCTCTGACTTCCTTCATAAATAAACTGACTGTGTTTCACTATTTTGCATGTTTAATCCTTGAATTGAACTCTGATATGCCTTGACTTCCATGCTAGGTAGATTATTTTGGTTTTGCTGAAGCTATCATGACTCCATAAGCCCAATGTACACTTGATAATGTGATTTACAACCAGTTTACATCATTTATCTATTTTTATCTCATATAGAGTTGGCCATCTACATATTTATCAAAAAATCATAAACCCTTGAGAGAACCCTCTCAGGTTGAGGAGGCTAAGACTCAGCCAAAAGATTGGTTTGAAATAGTTGCACAAGATTGGTTTGATGAGAAGCCTATCAGGTCTGATTTTGTGATAACAAGTCCCATATATCGGCCACACCATTTGTCGCTTCTCACCATCGCAGGTATTCATTTTTATGTGTTGTTGGCAATGCCCTCTTTATTCCTCATTGCGATATATTGCAATCGTAATACCACAACCCTTCATTGCATTTTCCTATCCCATAATCTTTGCGATAACGATACTATTATCACATAGCAAAACTTCAAACACACTTGGCCTTCTAATTCCTCGATATGTTAAAATTCCGATAAGCGTTTTCCTTTCATATTAGTTTCTAACTAGGATGACACTTTATCGCATATCGACAATAGAGAAGTATCACATGTTTTAAGTTGTTCTCTTAAAGTAATCTGCAATTTGAAATATCCAATGAGGCATCGAGATGTTAGGTAAACCACGTGAACCCACGCTTTCATTTATGATTGAGGTATAATGGTATTTATGATCTCGAGATCTCAAATAATTTGATTGCCTTTATTTAATGTTTTGGGATTTTCTGCATTTAAATATATATTCACTATCACTTCAAGGTTTTATCTTAAACACTCTCACATTCTAAGTATTGTTCTTCATTCTCTACTCTTTCTCTTCTCTGCAGGCTAGTCCAGAAAAACAAAACTCTAGAGAAATTTCGAAAGCTTCAAAGAAGAACAAGAAGCCTATGGTTCCACCACAGTCAGCTCCTCATACTTTGGAAATCATTGAGATTCCCCCACTATTCTCTTATATGAAATGCACCACAGATTCTGGAACTTCTTCATGGTAAGCCATGTACAAATTTTTTGAGGATGAAGAGCCCATAATAATTCAAAGGGATGATCCAAGTGGATTTTTGTGGCCACCTACCTATTCCATTTGAACCCCCACCATCGGTTCTTTCATTTTTTCAGTTTCAACACAAATTACTATTTTAGTATTTTTTCAGGTCCTGAACTTCCGGAGCCGTTTTGACGCTCTAAATGATGTTTTTTGGGAAAACCGGGAGCAACATGGGTCTATAAATGAATGTTTCTCACTCAAAAGTTTTATTCCTCAGAAAAATATTTCTAAAGAGGTATGGCGCGCATCAAACATAGATCGTATGCCAAATTTATGTCCCCGGGAAGTTGATGTACCAATTTACCCAAATGAGGTCCATAGTTTTGGCGCTTCATCTCCTAGGGTTAGGTTTTTGGATGTTTAGGGTTTTCCATTTTTTCTCAATAATAAATAGGCCCTCGAGCCTCATTGTAACATAGTTCAGAGGCCTTTATCCGCCACATCTCTTCTGAGAGATATGTTACCAATGCCCTAGCTTGTTTATTTCCATTATGTATGTAAGCATATTTCTGTTATTTGATATTAATGAAATGAAGTATTATTTCCACTCCATATCTTTGTTTATGTTTATTTCTCTGTATTATTGCATTCCTGTATAAATTTGGATCAGTGGTATCAGAGCGGTATGCTCTTTCTCTATTTTTCTTTGCATGTCCCCAACGAGGTCAGGGTATAAGGAGTTAGGGCTCGATCTGGTTGAACCCCTGCAAGATTAGCCTTGCAAACCTCTACGACCTCCCATGGCAGAAGAAAGTAAGGACGAGTGAGAAGGAGATCAAATATTGCTCTAGGAGGCCCTCGAGAAACAAAGGAACACAATGATGGATAATTTTGCTCAGATCCTTCAACGACTGCCCACCTACGACGCATCTGCATTCAATAATCACTCTGGAGGTGCCACTCCATTCAAGGTATAGGTAAACTTTAACATTCCTATATTTGAAGTCCAGATAGATGTAGACGCCATAGATAGATGGTTGAATTTTATAGATGTTGGGAAAATAATAGAGAGGGGAGGGGGTGAATCAAACATTTAGAGCAGACTAAAACTTTTTACCTTTTCTTCTTCTTAAAAAGAACACTTACTTCATCGAACTCACACTTCGCGTGATACACGCGGATATCCTTAAGAAAGCTTCGTATGTCCAAATATCTAGTTATAATACTTTACTTAGATCATTGCATCATTCATTCATAGATGGTTAGTAAGCAAGAAGTATGTGCGTAATACCGTAATAAACTATCACACATAAGCAACATATATGAATACCTCAAGATTTAAGGTGGAAACCCATGCAGCGGAAAAACCACTCGCAATTGCCGTAACCTCGACAGGTATTTATTATAAAGAAAACTTCTTACAATTTTTTACTGGTGCAGACTCATACCAACACGCAGGCACCCACCTGCAAAAGGCTGCAACCTTCTCTCATTCTCTAGCCACAACTGGAAGGGAGCTCCAACCCCCTCACTGAAGGCTTCGACACTCAGCACCACCATGGACCATGTTTCATCAATTTTTATACTGGATCCAACAGCTTCCACACAACATACCTTGTAGGCCACTTTTCATTATATTTTCAAACTGGACCCACTCCATACATCAAAATGAAACTTATAACTCCATCAACCAATCAACCAACAACTTGATCTTCAATCAACATAATCAGCAGCATATTCAACATTCAAACATCCCAGAACTGTATGAATACATCATTGATAGATAGCAGTAAAAAAGAAAAACAGACCAGACATTTCATTCCACACACTTCAGCAAAACCCTATATTCCATACGTGCTTTTACTTCACTGAACCTACGTATATACGTGCTTTCACAGAGACAAACATGCGTATACGCGCTTTTGTTGAAATGAACCTGCATATATATGTGCTTTCGCTGAGATGAACATGTGTATAAATATGTAAATTTTCAGAACTATGCAGCTCTTCAGAACAGATAACTCAGATTTCATCCTTTACTTTAGCAAAGATTCGCCAGATCACAGATCTAAAAATTCCATAAACAGATCTAGAAAATACATAGTCATTTCAGATCTAGAGATCCCTCTTCATCATTTTCTTCATAGGTACATTATTAATTCAGATCAATCAATAAACTGTTACCCATTCCATGCAGAAATACTTTAGAGTGAAGTATTCATTAAAACCCAGACTTCAGAATAGACATGCAGATACAAACTCAACCCTGAACAGACATTGATTCAAATGGCATACGCTACTTTGCTTTACTGAAGCCGCGTACATACGCGCTTTCCTGCACATCAACCCGCGTATACTTCTGTGTATTTTATTCTTCAAAAACCCTAACTTCCATACGCTCTTTTCATGAATCGAACCGCGTATATACGCGCTTTTGTTGAAACCAACTAGCGTATAGATTTGAAAAAGATAAACTTTGTAGAACAGACTAGATCTATAAACTTACCCAGATTTCTTCAATTTCTTCATCAGACTTGTGCCAGGTCTTCATCATTTCTTTTGCAGATCATCTTAGAGATTCATCATTTCTAGATCTAGAGATCTTGAACCTTCATCATATCCATGGGTGCATCATAGATTCACATCTAATACTCACACTGTGAGTTCATCCATGCAGATATTCCTTAGAGAAATTTATTCATTAAAAACCCTTACACATGCACACCCTTGCACTATGATCTTCTTCTCCTTATATAGATTTAGCCTTTGTCAATGCCATGAGTCAAAACCACTAAACCATTGATGGTATTCCTGGATGGGATCAAATAGATAATTCAACGCTCAATACAGTGGGCCAATACCATGGTAATGTCCCCTGGTTTTATAAATTTAGAGCTAAGGATTATACGCTTACTTGGTATGTAATTTTCCTCGCAGATACACGCTACTTTGTCCTTTAGCAAAAAACCGCAGTATGCTTTGTGAAATATCTTATTCCTATCATTACCTGGCACTTTCTAGAATCTCTTTCTTTTCGAGCATTTCCGAATCATTTATAGATATCGTTATCAAATGCCATTTTCCTTGAAGTTGTTTGAAGAGGAAAGGGGTCCGAGGTAACCACAAACTAAACTTCAGGTACAGAATCTAGCCAATATGTACCCAGAGAGGGCTATCTCTATAAAATTTAGCTTTGTTTTTAGAAGATATTAGGCTAGTTGTAAAGTCCAGGGGTTTTGATTTTGTTTAAAGGATGGAATCCTTGAAGGAGATTAAGATCAAATAGTTTCAGTCCATTGGGCTAATGGAGTCAAAGGATTGGCTGCACTAGCTTAAGTTTTTTAACAAAAGATGGTTTATCAGGGAAAGATAATCAAACTAGAAACAATTATAAATCTAAAGTGAATGGAATGGAATTCAAACGGATGAAAGGCAACGAAGAATATTTCAACACATTCAAGAGAAGAGAAATAGATTGATTATCAATAAAGAGCAATTAAGTATTCTTTACTAAATAACCAAAAATGTATGAACTAGACAAACAGGAGCAACTAAGAATTCGCTGTTTAAACTAGTTTAGAAGAAAACATTCAGAATAATAACGACTGAAATCAGATTACACCTAAGTACTTTCTGATTTAATCCTTTTCGTTAAATATTAAGATAATGAAACACAGATGATATTGTAAACAAATATTTAAACTTCAAAACATGAGATAGAGATGACTTATTGATCCTTCATTTGACACATGAATCCTGAGAAAAGTCTTCTGCCTCAATTCCTTGTCCAGTTTTGCCACGAAAAATTTCTCCAAAGCTCTTTATTCCAAAATATTCAATGTTACATCAAAGTATAAGAATCCACCCTCAATAATTCAATTGAGGGCTTATTTATACAAAAAATTATACAAAATATCTCTTAACAAAACGAGATATAATCTAAGATGACTCATAAATAAGTTACAATAAAAATAGAGACAGATGGTCTCATAGATAAGACAAGAAGTAACCGATGTTGTGTTGTTTTCCTCCTCTGAGTTTTTACAAGCCGACCTATAGCTTTGGTTTCTCTTGTTGTCTTTCAAGACTTTGTTCTAACAGCCTGCTTTCACTATACTCTTGTTTTTACTTATACACTTTTAACTAAATCGATACTCTTGTTTTCACCGATACACTTTTAATCGAACTCGATACCTTGACCTTCAGTTTGTTCTTTATCCTTTATATTGTATTAG
>CM076569.1:91821342-91943527 GCA_034641835.2 Pinus albicaulis | reverse complement strand
CCGGGGTTTATCATCTCTAGGGTTATGCTTATAGGGTATCTGACCATGAAAGAAATAGTTCTTTATGGCGAAATCCCTCTTTACTTCTTGAAAGATAAAACAAAATGCTAATAGACAAAGGTATTAACATTCATTAAGAAAGCAATGAAAACTAAACATCATTAACATAGATAACCATAATGCGTAAATGATGACATTGAGAGTGCAGTTTCATTAATCATAGGATGTTCTGAAACTATACACGGAATACACACAGTGCTATCACAGCAAAACACATCATCCGACAAATGGGTTTTAACAAGTATCTGTATTCATATGCACAAGAGTATAATCTTTCAATACAATGCTATGTAGCTCCTGAGTCTCCAAAAGAAAAAGCCCTGTGTATTTTCCCCGCATGGGTTTTTATAGATCAAAATGCCCTTTGGGATCCCTGACTTTTCGCCTGCCTGCTGGTTGAGTTGCCATGCGACCTGGGAGAAAATGCGATCTGCGACTTGGCCAGTGAATGCGACTTGCGACCTGCGACCTGGCCAGTGATTGCGACTTGCGACCCAGTGGTACTGAGTCATGGAGGCGGTCGTGCAATAGAGAGATCAGGAGCATCAATCTGCTTTCCTTTTAGGAAGTCTCACCAGGTCTGGTATTCTGTTTCTATAGGAGAGACTAAAGGGACTTCCTCTTTCAACCGATGCATACATTCCAGAGCATTAGGGATCAGAGTTTCTCTCTTTTGGGAAATCTGGTTCGAAAGGGAGGTGAGCTTGGTATAAACCCACACTGGCGTGACAAGTAATTGACTCAGATTTTCTTGTGATGCTGCGACTTTCGGGGCGGCAACAGCTTGCTTGATAGGATGCAAGAATGACTGTATTTCTTGGTCTACTTGTTCCCAGGTCTTACTTTCATCCAATGCCCCTAGCGAAGGAATGTGGTGCAGAGTGTGCATTGAGTCTATGCCGCTGATCAGGTGTTCGTATGAAGACATCACCTTGTCCAAATCTTTGGATGGCTTGTCCTTGGATTGCATCTTCATCCGGATTTGGACTTTGGCATCTTGCGTATGAATCCAATCCTTCTTAGGAAAATGCTCGGGAACTTGAGGGTATTGTACTTTCCAGTTCATCATTTTATCTAGAGCGACCGAGGCTTCCTTGAGCTGCTCATGCTTCTACTTGGTTTCTGCTCGTGCTCTTACCAATGGGGCAACTATTTGCTTTATGGTGAGAATTTCTCCATACACCTGCCTCATGGTCATCTCTAATACATCGCATTCTTTCATAATGGCGAGTGGAACTTCATTTACTGGGGGAGCCTTGTTTTGGAGTTGTTGCATCTCTTTTTCCAATACCGACCTCTCATGTTCTGCCCTCTTCTCCCGCCGCTCTGCTGCTTTTAGTCTGTTTTGTAGAGAAATGATTTCTCTACTCATTCTGGTGACATTCTCTTCTGTGGCTGCGGCGAAAGCAATGCCTGCCGATGCTATCATCACGGGGTTAGTCCTGGTATCCAGGACTATATCCTTTTCAGTTGCGACTGTGGATGCAACGGAAGGACTTTGTGCCATGGCCCTCCTCTTCTCTTGTCGAATTTTGAAAGAGAATTGGTCGAATGTGAGCCTGGTTAAGTCGAAGACCTCCTCTTCCTGCCCCTAGAGGGAATCAACATCAGAGAGAATGTCTCCTGTACCACCTAGAGGAACCTCTAGGGGAGATATGTCGATGTCTTCTATTAATTCATCCTCTTCATCTTTCTTCTTCTTTTCCTTCTCTTCTCTCTTCATCCTTTCTTCTTCTTCCCTTTGTTGGCGCTCGGTTTCTGCTTTGTCATGCTCTTCCTGTCTCCTGCGCTCTGTTTTTGCCGCTGCTTCTATTTCTGATTTCCTCTTTCGTTCGGCTGCGGCGTCTTGTTTTTCTTTCCTTTGGCGTTCAGCTTCAGCTCTGTCAAGTTCTTCCTTGAGTGCTCGTTTTGCTACAGTCTGCGCTTCCTTTTCCTGATTTTCTTTTCTGGCCTCCTCGGCCTGCTTCTTCTTCTGACCTACCTTTGAATTCTTCTTGCGTTTATCTTCGTCCTCTTTTAGCTTATTTTCTTTCTCCTGTTGGGCTTTGGCCTCTTCTTCTCTCTGTTGCGAAGAAGTGTCAGTCCCTGTGCTGGTCCGAGGCTTTTTAGCTATAGAGGAAGAAGCGCCTCCTAACTTATGGCTCCTGTCTTCCAAGCTTTGATCATCCTGGTCCTCCTGGCCAGAGTCCGCCCCCAGAGCGAGTTGTCTATCTGCGTTGTACCAGTTTCTTCTCTCATCTTCTTCCGGGCGTTTTGTATGCTGGTAGTTCCACTTGAATTTGGCCCTCTTGCAGTGTTCGGGAACTATCCTTTCCGGGTCGTATGTCCTGTATTCCAAAGTCCTTAGTTGATAACTTTTCATCTCTTCTCCTTCAGCCGCTACCTCTTTGAAGTCTTTAACCGTATAGGCATCGATAGTAAGGGGTAGAGCGGGCCAAGGCTTCTTCTTCCCTTTGGACAGGACACTGGAGAACCTCGAGGTCATCTGGTAGCATATCTCTTGCATGAGTACCTTGTCAGTAACAAAGTGACGCAAAGCATGCGGTGGCTTGAATGTGCCGAAGACTCGGATGATAGTATATTCAGCGAACGAAAACCAATGCGCCACTTGGCCTAGCGTCTCCCTGGCTCGCCAAGACATGCAAGGGGCGTCTTGGCCAAATAGTTTCCTGAAAAGAGCGGGGATGAATATCTGAGAAATTGGCTCTATATCTTGTTTGTACCTGGAATCCCAGAACACTTTTGTTTGCAGATGAATTGCACTAGATCACGTGGGATCCCAGTTATGTGCCCATCCTTCAAAATGCAACCACGCACAAACGACATCCAACAGATACGAGGCCATATAGAATTCTGAAGGCATTCCTTCATCTGGGGCCAATGCCGAAGACAAGTTTGTCTGCATCGAGGTCATCAATATATTTGCCCAGTTGAAACGAGTGCCATGCACTGTCACATGTTCCATGATAGTAGCCCATGCGCCATTGAAGGTAGTGGCGTCCGGGCGCCCGTACAATCTGCAGAGCATGGCGGCAACTAACTTATATACTTTTCTCAGGCCGGCCACCGGATATTCTTGGTCCTTCTTGACTTTGAATTTTTCGAGTTCTTCCCACCACCGCTTGATGGTGTCTACTACAGGGACTGCATTTTCAATAGCCCATCCTGGGGTAAAGTTTTCTTCCGGTTGAGGCAACGAATAATACACGTGGGCATCCGAGCCTATGAGCGTTGAGAAAGCTTTGCCTTCACTGTCTCGGATCACAAACCTTCTGGGATCTGTTTTCTGAATGATCCAGTCTATTATTTCAGGACACGGGAATATGGCCGGATGTGCCCCTGCGAGATGCAATTTGGACCTTTTGACTTTTAGGTATATTTCCCGGTCTGGGAGATCTTCTGGAAATTCCTCTCCCGGTATAGCAAACTCATGATACACTTGGTACCATCGCATGCTGTCCCCTTTTGCAAAGGTGCAAAGAGTGTCTCTGTATATTGGCGGTGGGGACATTTCCATGTCTATGTCTATATCTTCTATCACTACTTGCTTGTCCTTCTTTCAGGACCCTGGGGTTGCCATGTCGCTAGAATCCGAGAGAACAGGTATACACTCTGCGTCTGCTTCAAGTTCACCTGTCATATTCATGAAGGAATCCCATGATAAGAATGACATTATTAGAAAAACAATTACAGTTTGTCAAAGCTGAGGAACAAACAAAATTTGAAATAATTGGTTTGCAGGGTCGCGGGGTCGCAAATCACGCAAAAAGGTAAAATTGCGACCTTGCGACCTTGCGACTAGGTCGCAGGGTCACAAACCGTAAAAAAAACGAA
Source organism: Pinus albicaulis (assembly GCA_034641835.2). Lineage (NCBI taxonomy): Eukaryota > Viridiplantae > Streptophyta > Pinopsida > Pinales > Pinaceae > Pinus > Pinus albicaulis. The sequence goes on along the minus strand of CM076569.1, from coordinate 91,939,633 downwards.
AATATGTGACCTTGCGACCTTGCGAGCAGGTCGCTGGGTCGCGGGGTCGCAAATCAAAATAATCGAAAGAAATTGCGACCTCGCGACCTCACGACTAGGTCGCTGGGTCGCAGGTCGCACTTGGGCTTGCCAGGGGGGTTTTGGCGCGCGCGACATGAAGGGTTTCTCCCACTAATTGGAAAAATATAAGGCTAAAAGGGTCCAAGCAGAGTTGAGGGATGGCTTTGGGAGCAGGGGACAAGGCCATGAGGAACTGAACAAGACATATGGTGAGTTTGGGCACTTGTGGTGAAAGCAGGGTTATGAACAACCTAAACTGAAACAAAAAATGCAAAAGCTCACACAGAGGGCAATTTAAAGGCCTAAGAAGACATGGGTTTGGTAAGAAATTCTCATAATGGAAAGAACAGGAGGGAAAAGGCAACTTACCCGGGAAAATCGCACCAGTCGAGCTGTCAGAGACGTTTTCTTTCAATTCGCTGAATGTGAAAAATGCGACCTAGCGACCTAGCTTATATAAGGGGTCGCACGTGCGATCATTTAATGAGGGGTCGCTAGGTCGCAATTTGCGTGGTTTAGAGGGTCTGTGACCTTGCGACCTGGCGACCTGGGGGTCGCGGGGTCGCAACTTTCATTAAAAGTTGAGTTTTCCGACCTGGCGACCTGGCGACCTGGGGTCGCGGGGTCGCAAGGTCGCGAGGTCGCAGTTTTCTTTAAAAGTTTAGCTTTGCGACTTAGCGACCTTGTGACCTTGCAACCCTTAGGTCGCAGGGTCGCAAGGTCGCTGAGTCGCAATTTTCTAAAACATGAGTTTTGCGACTTGGCGACTTGGCCTTGTGGATTCTTCACTTGGTTTCTTTCTAGCTTCAAGGGGCTCCAAAAATTTGAAATAGGGGGTTTTTTTGGAGGGTGTTGTAGGGGCTACAACAAATGGCGATTCACTGGACGAACCCAGAGTCTGTGCCGATGGTTAGTCTTGGTGGGGGGAGGGAGGGGTCTCTGCTGACTATTTTCTTTTACCTTGCGGTTGACATTTCCTAGCCTTTTGGCACCTTGCTGGGTTGCTAAACCTGCTGGCCTGTTCGGGTGCTGTTTAACCAAATTCATTCCTTTCAGGTCTCTGGATTGGAAGGGTTAGAGAACTCCAGGCGGCTATAGGGTATGGTATGATTATTTTGTCCTCGTCGTGTTGCTCCGCTGCCAGCGAACCTCTCAGTCCCGGCGGAGTCACTGCCTAGGAATCGTGAACGTTGCTCCGCTGCCAGCGAGCCTGGTCAGTACCCCGGTGGAGTCGTTACATCACCTCTCTGCGCAGGAAGCCTTTCTCAATCCTTTACCCTTTATTAGTGTGCTATTGCACTTATTTTGAATGTGCCTGAGGCACTTATTTAGATGTGCTCGTGGCACTTATTTGAGATGGCGATTTAGCCTGGGCGGATGAGGGATCCCGACTTATTTTGCTTGCAGAGAGGTTGTTCCTGGTCTGGTATGAGGACTTTGGTTTTTCCCAGATACCCTGTCGTAGCATAGAGTACCTCTTTTCCCTTCTAGTCTGGTCACCACTACACCGTATTTTCTTTTGCAGACACCCTCTCAGACTGGCGAGGTAAGCTTCCCACTTGATGACTTGAGCTCAGTGATATGCTACCTTTAGGTGCAGAGAACAAGCAAGCTTTTGCTGCCTTTGAGTCTATCAGGAAAGGCTTTCCATCAGCATAGAACCTGTTGCAGTGTGCCAAATGCGTGGCTTTAACAAATCCTTCCTTAAACTTTTATTTCATTTTATTTTATTTTATTTTTAAATTTTTTTTTTTTTTTTTAGATAAAGGTGAGACAAGAAACTATGGTACAAGAATAAGATAGCCCTCTAAGGGCTACTAAGTGAAATAGTATTTGAGGTCATTCCCCTTTACTGAGAGGACCTCGACTCGTCCCTCAAGGGTTTGCAGTCTAAAAGTGTGGGATCCTAACTTTTCCTTAATTTGGAAAGGGCCTGTCCATAGTGCTTGGAACTTGGAGTGCTTCCCCTTTTCCTCATGAGCTTTGTCCCACTTTAGGACCAGGTCTCCTACCTCAAAAATTTTATTCCCTGCGGATTTTCTATCAAACCATCTCTTGATTCGGCTCTGGTGGATGGCGAACTTTTCCCGGGTTTTTTTCCTTTCTTCCTCCAACTTCAGCAAGGTGTCGATTCGAGTCTGCAAGGTAGGGCATGGGGTACCATGACATTCTTGGGACAGCTGAAGGGCAGGGAGAGATAGATGGGGAGGAAGAACAACTTCCTTTCCATACACGAGAAAATATGGAGAGGTGCCTAGGGAGGACTTGGGAGTGATACGATCAGCCCAAAGTGCATTGTGAAGGGCATTGTGCCAGTTGCGCTGGTGGGACAGCAGGGTCTTCTTAATGATATGGATAAGATTCTTATTAGTTGACTCAGCTAATCCATTTCCCTGGGGATAGTAATTTGCAGAATGTTTCAGAACAATACCATTTTCCAGTGCAAAATCATATAATTTAAAAGATGAGAAGTAAGTCGAATTATCGAAAACCAAGGAAGTTGGAACGCCAAACCTGGTGATGATGGAATGCGTGAGGAATTCTATTACCTCCTGATCATTGATTCGGCGTAAAGGTGTTGCTTCGACCCACCTGGTGAAATAATCAATAGCTGTAAGGATATACCAATGTTGTTTGGAAGAGTGATGTGTGATTTCACTAATTACATCCAAACCCCACTGTTGGAAAGGCTCTTCCACTGCTACTGAGAGTAAGGGGGTGGATGGTCGTGCTTCTCGGTTTATGAAGTTCTGGCATTGGATGCATTTCCGAACATATGCATGCGCATCTCTGAAAATATTAGGCCAATAGTATCCTGCGCGCATTATCTTATGGGCGGTAGTATCTCCGGCAAAATTACCTCCAGCTGGTCCGTCATGCAGCTCGGTCAAGATTTTCTGCGCTTCGTCATGTTCCAAGCAGCGTAACAGGACCCCATCGTAATGTTTCTTAAATAACTTCCCTTGGATCAGCTGGTAAGATGCAGCTTTGATTCTTATCGCGCGTTTCTGCCGGGCAGTTAGAGTTTGGTCCAAGACACCATGGGCTAAATATCTTGAAATATCAGAGTACCAAGAAGGGCTACTCAGCTGAGGTACGATGTCAGTTTGGTACATATCGATTTCTTGCTCCCAATACTCTTCTTCAACTCCATGGGAACTTGCAGCTTCCGCAACCATTTGGCATAAACCTTGTCCTTTAACTGTGCGCACTGGTTTAAACTCTAAATCATACTCTTGCATGCATGCCACCCAGTTGCCTCACCTCTCGCCCAGCTCCTGCTACATGAACAATGAGTGAACAGCTGGGTGGGGAACGAACACCGTGACATGGTTTTTTAAGATGTACGGCCTGAAATGCTTGACTGCTTTATAGACTGCATAGGCTTGTTTTTCTATTTCGGGATAATTCAATTCAGCTCCTTGCAAACCAGTGCTCATGAATGAAATAGGCCGCTCATCATTATTTCCGTCTTTCTGCGTGAGGACGGCTGCCAGAGATGAGTCTGAGGCGAAAGTATATAGGATAAAACTTCTGCCGAAATCTGGACTTTGGAGGGAGGGTGCTTCGGCTATAGCTTGCTTGATTTGGTCGAAAGCTTCCTTTTCCGGCAGATTCCAATTGAAGGCATCATTCTTCTTGATCATTCCTTGTAATGGCCTAACTATCTGTGCGAAATCTGATATAAATTTCCGTACGAAATTGATCTTTCCCTGGAAATATTGCATCGCTTTTTTACTCCTGGGAAGAGGAATTTGAGAAATGGCTTTCACCTGTTCCAGATCGACGACAATACCTTGCTTAGTTATGATATGGCCCAGTAAATTTCCTTCTGCCACAGCGAAAACGCTCTTCCTCGGGTTAAGTGAAATCCCGTACTTTCTACACCTTTCAAAAATTTTCCTGAGGTGGCGTATATGGTCACCCTGGTGTTTTGAAAACACGGTGACATCATCTAAGTAGACAACCACACTCTGGCCTATCAGCCCCCTGAATGCTATATCCATGGCCATTTGGAAAGTTTCCCCTGCGTTGATTAATCCAAAAGGCATACGTCTGAACGCGAAAGTTCCCCACTTGGTTCGAAAGGTCGTCTTCAATCTATCCGGTTCAGCCACCAGCACTTGGTTGTAGCCGGAGAACCCGTCCAATAAGGAGAACATTTCTGACCCGGACACAGCTTGCAATATTTGTTCCATGGGGGGTACCGGGTAATTATCTTTGTTTGAGGCCCGGTTTAAATTTCGTAAATCCACGCATAAGCGGATTTCGCCCGACTTCTTCTGTACCGGGACCAAATTGGACACCCATGTGGAATGGCGTACTTTGAAGATAATGCGCGCATCTAAGAGTTTTTTGAGTTCTTTTAGAATCAATGGTTCCAAAGTAGGATGTACTTTTCTGAGCTTTTGCTGGAACGGTTTTGCGCCTTCCTTCATGGGTATAACATGTTGGATAATTCGAGTATCATACGTATGTAAGTCATCATATGTCCAAGAAAATACGTCACGATACTTGCGAAATAGCTGGGTGAAAGCCTGCGCCTCCTGGGTGGTGCAGTCTTTCCCAAGGTTGACGAACTTAGGGTTATCTTCTGATCCCAAGTTCACTTGTCGATGGGCCAAGATGGAGCTTTGCACTTTGGTATTTGGGGGCCCTCGAAAACGGCTCTGCAGATCAAAGAGTTTCTCAAGTGACACTACCCCCTTTGGCATGGGGTTCCCTTTGCGTTTCTCATACTCTTCCTGCACAGCTTGATCGTGATCATCTTCATCTATTGCAGCATCTTTGAATATCTCCGAGTTACACATAAACTCAAGTACCTGTTGATCATCATCAAAGACGCGTAAGTTAGTGATGTTGTCTGGCACGGAGGGTCTATATATAACTTTGATAGAAAACCCATCCCTCAAAGGGGTAAATCTAGTAGCAGCATTAGCCAAAGTATCCGCTGCTGCATTATGCATTCTAAGAACTGATTTAATTCCAAAAGCATCAAAAGCAGAAATCAAACGCCATACCTATTGTTGATATTCCTTTAAGTGTGGAGATAAATAGTGAATAGTGTTGCGTACCTGGCGAGTGATAATCTCGGAATCTCCAATGACCTGTAAGCATTTTACCTTCAAATCTAGCGCCTTCTTCAGTCCGAGGATTAAAGCCTCATACTCAGCAGTGTTGTTGGTGCACTGGAACTCTAGCCGACATGAGATTAAGAATTTATTCTTGTGAGGGTCAAGCAAGATGCAGCCCGCACCAGCTCCGTCATGAGTCTTGGAACCGTCATAATACAAGGTCCACATGTCATTTTCCGGTTCCTTCGGGGTAGTAGGCTGCGAAGGGATTTCGGCTTGGTGTTGGACAGGGGTGGCTTGCTCCTTCGCGACAAATTCCAGTTCATATTGGACCTCGGGGCCTACCGAAGACTGAGGGGATTGGTAACATCCAAATATGGCCTCCAGAAAACACATGCCAAGCTCCTCCTGGGAGAAGCTGATGGGTTCATTAGCGGCATCCAAATTAGTCACGGTGTGTTTCATATATGGTTCACTTTCGACCTTGATTTGGTTGTTCCGCCCCTTGTAAGGGAGCCATAAGTGGGACCAGTCGGTGGCGAAATAGCCTTGTAACTTGCTGGACTAGTCTCTGCTAAGCAATAGACCGTATGCTTCAAGAATGTCCACAACCACAATATCAATGCATCGATGGACCCTAGAATCTGACGACAGGCGGATGATGACATTATTCAGCTCTCCTACGGCTGGCACCTGTGATCTATCGAGTTGTATGATTTTTGCGTCAATTTTCTCTGGGCGAATGTTAAGCTTCTTAAAGACAGATAAAGGCATGACATTTGTAGAGGCACCGGAGTCGACTAGACACTTGTGTACGTTGAAGTCCCATGAAGTAATAGAGGCACTGGGAAGGGAGCGGTACCATGTGGTCGCTTTGTTTTCAAGAGTGTGGGGAAACAGTCGACATGCGACGTCATCGGACTGAACTCTCATGATTTGCAGAGACAAATAGAAGCTGCTTATATGATCTTCAGCTAAGGTGCCTTTCTCAGGATCAAACTTGGGGAGGTGTTTCTCCAGATGCCTAGGCAGATCGTGGAGTGGGCCCAAAAGATTTAATGGGGACTGAGCCATCCAGGCTAGTGGTTGCACTCTCCTAGCCCACTGGTGGTGCCTAAACTCAGGCTCAGATTCACCTCCTGAACCTGAGACCGATGCTTCTGACTCATGGCGAGAGTGTTCATCTTGATGTCTCTCACGGTAAGGAAAGTCTCTAAGATATCCCAAGTTGTGGACAGGAGGCCTAATTGGGTTTGGGTGACGGTTGTGGGCTTGGTTTCCTTGGCCTCGGCCTCTATCTCCTCTACCTCCAGCCCCACGGCCTCTATTTCCTTCACCTTCATTTCTGCGAGCTCTATTTCTTTCGCCTTCATTTCAGCTTCCTATTTTCTCCACCCTCCCTAGGTGGGGTGCCTGCTGTAAAGGCACTGGGCGACGGTTAGGTTGGGAGTCGGGGAAAGGTTCGGTGTCGCCAAATTCCTCGCCCTCTTGGAGAATCGGGTCATTTTCCTCAACAGCAGTGCCGAGGTCTTCCAGCATGAGATTCATGAGCTGGGGTATGGTACTCACCAGGGCACCATTGCGAGTGATGTTCTCAGCAGGGGTCCTAGTGTGGGCTAGGAATTCCATGATTGGGGTAAATCGTAAATCTCTGATAATATTGCGGGCAGTTGGGCGCAAGGCTCTCAACTGCACTCTGGTGATTTCATAATATCGAGTCTCCCCCCCTGGAATATCTTCCAGAGGAGGAGGGATAGGTTCATCATTTATGACCTCCCCATGGGGAGTTTGTGATGGAAAGTTGGTTGTATGCTGGGAGGCTGCCATCAGGCCCTCCTTCTAGCGCCAATTCTGTTGACGGGAAAATATGTCCGGCCAACAGTAGGGGATCTCCCCGGTAGAAAGTCCCAATTAGACCTTGAACCGTTTGGAGTAGGGATCCCGTCCGGGGTGTGGGTCCGGCTACCGCTTAAGTCACTTTTCCCTTCAGTCTCAAAAGAACCTGATTGAACCTGCGGAAACACACTTATTCACATGATACAGAATACATGATTGATGCATTGAACATGTCCACAACAATATGTGTAGCGAGAAAATAAATAAAGCATATACGCCCGAGGAGGTGTAGTTAGCGACACATCTCTGGGGTTATGCTTATAAGGTATCTGACCATGAAAGAAAAAGTTTCGTATGGAAAAATCCCTCTTTACTTCCTGAAAGATAAAATGAAATGCTAATAGACAAAGGTATTAACATTCATTAAGAAAGCGATGAAAACTGAACATCATTAACACAGATAACCATAATGCGTAAATGATGCCATTGAGAGTGCAGTTTAATTAATCATAGGATGTTCTGAAACTATACACGGAATACACACAGTGCTGTCACAGCAAAACACATCATCTGACAAAGGGGTTTTAACAAGTATATGTATTCATATGCACAAGAGTATAATCTTTCAATACAATGCTATGTAGCTCTTGAGTCTCCGAAAGAAAAAGCCCTTGTATTTTCCCCGCAGGGGTTTTTATAGATCAAAATGCCCTTTGGGCTCCCTGAATTTTCGCCTGCCTGCCGGTTGAGTTGCCCTGCGACCTGGGAGAAAATGCGACCTGCGACCTGGCCAGTGAATGTGACTTGCGACCTTTTGAACTTTGTGACCTGCGACCTGGCCAGTGAGTGCGATTTGCGACCCAGTGATACTGAGTCATGGAGGCGGTCGTGCAATAGAGAGATCAGGAGCATCAATCTGCTTTCCTTTTAGGAAGTCTCGCCAGGTCTGGTATTATGCTGCTATAGGGGAGACTAGAGGGAATTCCTCTTTCAACCGATGCATACATTCCAGAGCATTAGGGATCAGAGTTTCTATTTTTTGGGAAATCTGGTTCGAAAGGGAGGCGAGCTTGGTATAAACCTGCACTGGCGTGATAAGTAATTGACTCAAATTTTCTTGTGATGCTGCGACTTCTAGGGCGGTAGCAGCTTGCTTGATAGGCTGCAAGAATGACTGTATTTCTTGGTCTACTTGTTCCCAGGTCTTACTTTCATCCAATGCCCCTAGCGAAGGAATGTGGTGCAGAGTGTGCATTGAGTCTATGCCGCTAATCAGGTGTTCGTATGAAGACATCACCTTGTCCAAGTCTTTGATAGCTTGTCCTTGGATTGCATCTTCATCCGGATTTGGACTTTGGCATCTTGCGTATGAATCCAATCCTTCTTAGGCAAATGCTCGGGAACTTGAGGGTATTGCACTGTCCAGTTCATCATTTTATCTAGAGCGACCGAGGCTTCCTTGAGCTGCTCATGCTTCTGCTTGGTTTCTGTTCATGCTCTTACCAATGGGGCAACTGTTTGCTTTATGGTGAGCATTTCTACATACACCTGCCTCATGGTCGTCTCTAATACATCGCATTCTTTCATAATGGCGAGTGGAACTTCATTTACTGGGGGAGCCTTGTTTTGGAGTTGTTGCATCTCTTTTTCCAACACCGACCTCTCCTGTTCTGCCTTCTTCTCCCGCTGATCCGCTGCTTTTAGTCTGTTTTGTAGAGAAATGATTTCTCTACTCATTCTGGTGACATTCTCTTCTGTGGCTGCGGCGAAAGCAGTGCCTGCTGATGCTATCATCACAGGGTTAGTCCTGGTATCCAGGACTATATCCTTTTCAGTTGCGACTGTGGATGCAACGAAGGGACTTTGTGCCATGGCCCTCCTCTTCTCTTGCCGAATTTTGAAAGAGAATTGGTCGAATGTGAGCCTGGTTAAGTCGAAGACCTCCTCTTCCTACCCCTGGAGGGAATCAACATCAGAGAGAATGTTTCCTGTACTGCCTAGAGGAACCTCTAGGGGAGATATGTCGATGTCTTCTATTAATTCATCCTCTTCATATTTCTTCTTCTTTTCCTCCTCTTCTCTCTTCATCCTTTCTTCTTCTTCCCTTTGTTGGCGCTCGGTTTCTGCTTTGTCATGCTCTTCCTGTCTCCTGCGCTCTGTTTCTGCCGCTGCTTCTATTTCGGCTTTCCTCTTTCGTTCGGCTGCGACGTCTTGTTTTGCTTTCCTTTGGCATTCAGCTTCAGCTCTGTCAAGTTCTTCCTTGAGTGCTCGTTCTGCTGCAGCCTGCGCTTCCTTTTCCTGCTTTTCTTTTCTGGCCTCCTCGGCCTGCTTCTTCTTCTGACCTGTCTTTGAATTCTTCTTGTGTTTATCTTCATCCTCCTTTAGCTTCTTTTCTTTCTCTTGCTGGGCTTTGGCCTCTGCTTCTCTCTGTTGCGAAGAAGTGTCAGTCCTAGTGCTGGTCTGGGGCTTTTTAGCTATAGAGGAAGAAGCTCCTCCTAACTTATGGCTCCCGTCTTCCAAGCTTTGATCATCCTGGTCCTCTTGGCCAGAGTCTGCCCCCGGCGCGAGTTGTCTATCTGCGTTGTACCAGTTTCTTCTCTCATCTTCTTCTAGGCGTTCTGCATGCTGGTAGCTCCACTTGAATTTGGCCCTCTTGTAGTGTTCGGGAACTATCCTTTCCGGGTCGTATGTCCTGTATTCCAAAGTACTTAGTTTATAAATTTTCATTTCTTCTCCTTCAGTCGCTACCTCTTTGAAGTCTTTAACTGTATAGGCACCGATAGTAAGGGGTAGAGCGGGCCAAGGCTTCTTCTTCCCTTTGGACAGGACACTGGAGAACCCCGAGGTCATTTGGTAGCATATCTCTTGCATGAGTACCTAGTCAGTAACAAAGTGAGGCAGAGCATGTGGTGGCTTGAATGTGTCGAAGACTCGGATGATAGTATATTCAGCGAACGGAAACCAATGCGCCACTTGGCCTAGCGTCTCCCTGGCTCGCCAAGACATGCAAGGGGCGTCTTGGCCAAATAGTTTCCTGAAAAGAGCGGGGATGAATATCTGAGAAATTGGCTCTATATCTTGTTTGTACCTGGAATCCCAGAACACTTTTGTTTGCAGATGAATTGCACTAGATCACGTGGGATCCCAGTTATGTGCCCATCCTTCAAAATGCAACTGCCCATAGACGACATCCAGTAGATACAGGGCCATATAGAATTTTGAAGGCATTCCTTCATCTGGGGCCAATGCTGAAGACAAGTTTGTTTGTATCGAGGTCATCAATATATTTGCCCAGTTGAAATGAGTGCCGTGCACTGTCACATGTTCCATGATAGTAGCCCATGCGCCATTGAAGGTAGAGGCGTCCGGGCGCCTGTACAATCTGTAGAGCATGGCGGCAAGTAACTTATATACTTTTCTTAGGACGGCAACTGGATATTCTTTGTCCTTGTTGAATTTGAATTTTTCGGGTTGTTCCCACCACTGCCTGATGGTGTCTAATACAGGGACTGCATTGGAAATAGCCCATCCTGGGGTAAAGTGTTCTTCCGGTTGAGGCAACGAGTAATACACGTGGGCGTCCGAGCCTTCGAGCGTTGAGAAATCTTTGCCTTCACTGTCTCGGATCACAAACCTTTTGGGATCTATTTTCTGAATGATCCATTCTATTATTTCAGGACACGGGAATATGGCCGGATGTGCCCCTGCGAGATGCAATTTGGACCTTCTGACCTTTAGGTATATTTCCCGGTCTGGGAGATCTTCTGGAAATTCCTCTCCCGGTATAGCAAACTCATGATACACTTGGTACCATCGCATGCTGTCCTCTTTTGCGAAGGTGCAAAGGGTGTCTCTGTATATTGTCGGTGGGGACATTTCCATGTCTGTGTCTATATCTTCTATCACTACTTTCTTGTCCTTCTTCCGGGACCCTGGGGTTGCCATGTCGCTAGAATCCAAGAGAACAGGTATACACTCTACGTCTGCTTCAAGTTCACTTGTCATATTCATGAAGGAATCCCATGATAAGAACGACATGATAAGAAAAATAATTACAGTTTTTCAAAGCTGAGGAACAAACAAAATTTGAAATAATTGGTTTGCAGGGTCGCAGGGTCGCAAATCACGCAAAAGGATAAAATTGCGACCTTGCGACCTTGCGACTAGGTCGCTGGGTCGCTGAGTCGTGAATCTACGAAAAGATCAAGACATGCGACCTTGCGACCTTGTGACCAGGTCGCTGGGTCGCAGGGTCGCAAACCGTAGAAAAATGAAAAGATGCGACCTTGCAACCTTGTGACCAGGTCGCTGGGTCGCGGGGTCGCAACTCAAAATAACCGAGAGAAATTGCGACCTCGCGACTAGGTCGCTGGGTCGCAGGTCGCACTTGGGCTTGCCAGGGGGTTTTTGGCGCATGCGACATGAAGGGTTTCTCCCTCTAACTGGAAAAATATAAGGTTAAAAGGGTCCAAGCAGAGTTGAGGGATGGCCTTGGGAGCAGGGGACAAGGCCATGAGGAACTGAACAAGACATATGGTGAGTTTGGGAACTTGTGGTGAAAGCAGGGTTATAAACAACCTAAACTGAAACAAAAAATGTAAAAGCTCATAGAAAGGGAAATTTAAAGGCCTAAGAAGACATGGGTTTGGTAAGAAATGCTCATAATGGAAAGAACAGGAGGGAAATGGAAACTTACCTGGGAAAATCGCGCCAGTCGAGCTGTCAGAGACGTTTTCTTTCAATTCGCTGAATGTGAAAAATGCGACCTAGCGACCTAGCTTATATAAAGGGGTCGCACGTGTGGTAATTTAATGAGGGGTCGCTAGGTCGCAATTGGCATGGTTTAGAGTATCTGCGACCCTGTGACCTTGCGACACGAAAGGGGTCGCGAGTCACTGGGAGTCGCAGTCTAAATTTCATTAAAAGTTCGAGTTTTGCGACCTCGCGACCTTGAGCCTTTGGCCTTTGGGGTGTGAGTCATGTCCTCATTAAAAGCTTAGCTTTGTGACTTAGCGACCTTGCGACCTTCGACCCACTGGGTGGAGTGAGGTGTGGAATGCAGTGACACATAAAACATGAGTTTTGCGCGACTTGGCGACTTGGCCTTATGGATTCTTCACTTGGTTTCTTTCTAGCTTCAACGGGCTCCAAGGAATTTGAAAGGGGGGTTTTTTTTTGGAGGGTGTTGTAGAGACTACAACAGATCTCTGTTTAAATAGAATGGAGGGTCATTTATTTGGTGATCGTTTATGAGAGACGCTTATGTAAATTTTCTTTCTTTATATTTATAAATTTCCTGAAGTGGCCGCGTTGGCTCAGGCCATGGACAGTTTCCCTCTTTGAGGGTTTTAACCACGTCAAATACTGGTGTACTGATCTGTGATATGTTTGTGACCGGTGACCTTTGGTGTTTGATATAAGGAACTTACCCTGTAAATTCCTACATGGTATTAGAGCCAAACCCTACAACATCCTACAACACTAAGAGATATATCATCACCAACATAAATCTTTTTGGTGTTACAATTATTTAACGAAGAAAATATGGCTTTATTTTTGGCCATGTGGTAAGAGGCTCTAGATTTAATGAGCCACTCATGAGAATGACAAGACGAAGATACATTCAATGCATAACTAGATATTGATGCTTGACAAACACATGCAAAAAGTTCCATTCCCGAAGATGAAGTTGAAGAGTTCTCCAAATGGATTTTGTGCTTCTCCATTTTCTACTTCCAAGTCTTCCAATCTTCTTAAAACATTTTGACTCTACGTGGCCATCACAATTACAAAAGTGGCAATGTCTATTTGTCTTCTTCTCTTTGTTTTTATTTTCCTTATCAGTTTGTTGAGTTGCTTTTTTAGTTTGCGGCTGAAATTTCTTAAGACCTTTGTTTGGTTTAGGACCATTATTTTTAGGATGCTACTTCTTAGGATTCTTTGGATATGGTTGTTGTTGGGCTACTAAGGATTTCTTATAAGAGTTTCCAATATTAATAATATCAAGGTGTAAGAGTTTTTATTTTTCTCTTTTATCAAATAATCGCAAAAGGAATCAAAGGAGGGGGACTTGTAGGCTGTTCCTTGAGAAATGAGGGCTTTTCTAGTGGAATTGAAGGTGGACAAATATATAGAGTATGTAGGGCCTAACTTAGCAAAAATGGAATAGATAAACTTACCATCTTCCTTTTTGACCTTACAACCTTCTAAAAGAAGTCTAACGGTCTTGAATTTGGACAAAAAATATTCAATAGAGGAGAAATTATTGGGGTCCAAAGTAAGCAAATCATTTTCAATCTGGTGGGCTATGATTTCATTTTTAATGCCAAAAACAATATTTCTTTTTTCATAGCTTCAACAGGGGAGTCAGTTTCTTCAATATGAAATATAAGATCTTGAGAAATGGACATTCCTATCAACCCTTGTGCTTTATCCAAAATGACTCTAGGCTTGTTTTTCACCAAAGGAAGTCTCTCTATGGTCTCAAACAAGCCCCTTAGGTTTGGTATGCCAAAATGGATAGCTTTCTCTTAGATAATGGCTTTTCTAGATGTCATTCCAACAACATTGTCTACAGCAAGAAATTGGGTAAGTTCTTAATAATCCTTGTTATTTATGTCGATGATCTTATCCTTACTAGTAGTGATCCAAACCATATAAACCATGTGAATTATAACCTCAAAAATAAGTTTGAAATGACAAAATTAGGACACTTGCATGATTTCCTTGGTCTTCAAGACTTGCAATCCAAAGGAGGTATTATCCTTTCTCGGTCTAAGTATGCTTGTGATATTCTACGCCACTTTCACATGGAATACTGTAAGCCAACCCCTTCTCCTTTTCAATCTGGAGTCAAGCTTTCAATCAGTTGTACTTCCCCTAAAGTTGATGCTAACTTATACCTGTTAGTGTCCCTTGATTTGGAAGATTGGCAGACCAAATGACATGGTAACATGGAACCAAGCTTTAGAGTCTGAGGACCTAGCCTTCCTGGACTCAGAGAGGGATCTCTCTATTAGGTGCAAAGAATGTGTTCTTTTTGCTCTAGGGTTTTGATTTTAAGCTAGTTATTAGGTGTAGGGTTTGCTGATTGTTTTGGTTGGGAAAGATTGTCAAATGGAATAGGTGGAGTGAGAGCATGTCAAATCCATTGGGCTATGGAGTCAAGTGAAAGTTAAGAGTGTCTAAATGATGAAATAGAGTGCGTTGCGGGACTGATTTAGCAAGGTCAATGGATCCTTAAGGTGATGTATGATGTGTAGTGAACATTAAGTTTGGGAAAGACTAAGAGGTTTTAAACATATATAGTTTAAACATTACAATCCATGAGGTAGGGCAAGCCATTAAGCTCAATAAACCATAATCTTAACTAATAAACATCCAAGAGAAACATTCTAGTGATACATAGAGAGCATAAGAGCTTCTAATTTTATAAAATCACCTTCAGATTTTGGGAAAACACATAAGACAATACAAATAACTCAATTTATGGAGAGGGAACTCCTAAACATCATATATCAAGTTATTGGGAACTCTGAAACAATTTTTTAAGCATGGAAAAAGGGCAAGATCAAGCGGGACCTCTTTGACTTAACCTAACAATCAATATTTCACAGAAAGGCTTCAAGATAGGGTTTTTAAAACTTCAAATAAGCAAGGCATACCATAAATCATACTTATAAGCTAGCATACTAACCATGCATGAAACAAAAACAAGTTTTTGGTGGACCTAAGAAGCAATCAAGAGTTCCTTAAGATGGCCAAAAGAGAAAACATAAAGGCTATAACAAACAGGAGGACTGAGGTGCCCCAAAGAACATGTCTCAACCTATACTTTTCTGTTTAATAGCAGCCAAGAAACATGAAACATAATGATAAAAAAATGAAACAATAGACAAATTAGGAAAACATCACCATTCACCAAGCTATGGAATCCTGCAAACAAGCTTCTCCATCATCAAGCCAAACAAGTCATTCATCCACTTCACAAAACCAATTTCTTCTCCAAGCTCACGAAACCATGTATATTGCTCTTCAAGTTAATCAAATGCCAACAAAATACATAGGGGCCTCATGCTCTATTTATGAGAAAATGAGGACTAAAACCCTAAATGTGGTAGGAAAATGTCAAATATAGTCATAAATATCATTTATGGCCAAGACACCATGCAAGGCCCAAGGCACATAATATCCCAAGAAATAAATGCTAAAATAACTATTTGCACCTAATTATAGCTTAATTTGCCTCAAAAAAATAAAAAATATATATTTGAAATAAATGAGTGTGTTTTGTTAACTTTTGGTCCAAAACACACTAGGCAGCCTTTGTGCATAGCGCCACTTCAGCAGAAAATAGGGTCTCTTGCAGCTGAGTTTTGGACCCCTTCTTGACACCGGATTTGGCTCCGTGATGGCCCGTTGGAAATCTTGATGAGTCTAATTTCTAGAAATGCTTGAGTTGTGCTGAGTAGATGCCATTTTCCTATCCAAAAATCAAATCTCCCAACACTGATCTGTGTGCAGCGCCTAGTGTAAAAATGAAGCAGAAAGGTCAAATTTTTTATGTTTTTTGACGTTTTGAGGGGGTAAAAATGCTCCAAATGATCTAAAAATTGGTGAGCAGACTTCTGGTGATGTGAGAAGTCCAAAAATGCAAACTTTGAGGGTTTATGGTGAACCAATTTTGTGCGTAGCACCTACATGTTGCGCTCCTAGGGGTCAAAATTTGGAAAAAGCAAAAAGTTGTCCAATTTGCCTCAAAATTTGTGGAGAGGTCCCTAAAGAGGTCTTGGACACCTGTTGAGAAGCCTCAGCCAAAATTCCAAGGTTTTCCTATACTTTGGCTCTTCTTAGGTCTTCAAGCTCAATGAGGGCCTTCCTCAGTTTGGCACATGCAAGCATGTTCTTCCTTGCATAATGCTTTTCCATTTTCTTTTGTAAGGAAATGCCTCTCTTCACCTCCTTGAAATGCTTGTGCTCCTCTTTGTAATAGTGGATGACATGTTGTGCCATCTCAAACTCTCTTTCCAACTCCTGAAGCTGAGCATCTTTATCCAAGAGAAGCAATCTTGTGTTCATCTCTTTGTCTTCAGTATCATTGTCTAAATTAATGAATTGAGGCCCTTGAGAAGTCCTCTTGATCCTTTTGCTTCTTATTACCTTGACTTGTTGCTCACCCTTGTCCATATTTTCCTTGCCTTTGTCTTTTTTCTTGATAGCTAGAGGAGAGATGGCCCTTTGCCTTTTTGAGGCAGCAAACACATCTCTTTTGCCTCTGTGGTAGGTGCATGTGAGAGGGGTGATGAGGGTGCTTTGATCCTTGATGAAGTCACAAGCCTTTTCATCTTTGTCATGGCTTTCATGATTGACTTCATACTCCATTGGGTCACTGATTTCTTGACCTTCAACCTCATCAACATCCTTGCTTTCCTCACTGTTTTCTTCACTGACATCTTGGCTCTCAAATTGACCACGATCCTCCTCACTTGCCTCATATTGGCTCTGTCTTTCACTAAGGCTTTCTTCCATGTCACTTTCTGCACTATCACTTTGGATTTCTTGGTCATTTGGAGATTGATTAGTGTCATGATAGTCATAAGAGCTATCATGATATTCATGACAGTTTTCATGACTTTCATTACTATTTCCTTGCTTGTCACTGACTATCTCATTTGTATCACTGTCTTGGTCAATGCTTTGATTTTCAAATTCTGTTTCAGCCTCATCATTAGTCTACTCTTGATCTTCAATTTCTTCATCCTCTCCCTCTGTCTCTTGATCTTCACCTTCTTCATCCATTTCAACACTTTTGTCACTGTGATTGGGCTCATTGTCATGTTCAAAACCATCATCCTCTTGGTTGTCTTCTTCATCCTCTTGTTGACTGTCATCTTCATTTTTCTTTTCATAATCCCCTTGGCTGTCATCTTGCTCATCATCGACACTCTCTTCTGCATTTGATATTGTATTATGAGTGTCATCATTGTCACTGTTTTTCTCCTCTTTTTGACCATTGAATCCATTTTGTCAATGCTCTGGTATAGGTAGTAGGGTAGGTTCAGTAACTTAACCCTGGTGAAGTACATCATAAGCCTTATGTGATAAGAGTAAACCTTGGAGTACCTCCCCTCACAGGTGAAGTACTTGATAATTTTCCTCATCAACAGGGCATACCTCTCTAGCAAGTGGGATAAGAGGAAGACAGCCTTGCAGCCTTACTGACAGCTAGGTTTGTGGTAGGGCTCATAATAGCTCAAGTCCAATTTCTTTTGTTTAAACCATCTCTCACCAACATCTGGAATTCCTGTGGCTTGAGAAATGGATTCAGATGAGAGTTCAAAGTTCACTCCTGCTAGGTTGATTTGGTGATTTTGCAAACTGAGTATGAACAACCTAGTTAGATCTGAATGGCTTTGGACTAGCTTAACTTTCTCACAAAATTGATAACACCAAACATCTTGAAAACAGGTAAGTATCATTGGAGAGGAGGTAATTTGAATGGTGTCCAAGGGTTCAAACCTATTAACCCTTCCTCCCTTGTGCTTAGGCTTGGTAGGTCTTTGACTTTCATCACTGCTGGTATGAATCTCCTCTTCAGACATGGTGACTGTTTTTAGCACAGAAGGCCTCTTTTTAAATTTGTTTGAGGGCCTTTAGGTCAAAGGATGGCAATGAGTGATGTGAGGAAAAAATTGTGCAAATGAGGGCTAAGACAGAGCTTCGAAGGAGTTTTTTCGGTCTTTAGAGGTTGGTCTACTAGTCACTGAGTGTATTTTCATATATAACAACCCTTCTTTTTGCAAACCCTAACCCAAGAGGTCAAAAATTGATTTTTAGGCAACTTAGGGTTTGGTAACAACAAGCCTCTAAACATCCTCTTTGCTTATGAAAATGACTGTATGGAAGGTAAGGGAGGGAAATACAAACCTTGTTTTGACTATTGCAGGAGCTTTGAAGGAAAAAACTTGAATTTTTGGCCCCTTTTTAGCAATTTTGGGACAAAAATTGGCTGTGTGTAGCACCTGCCCGACATCACGTTCAGGTCGGGTTAGACTGTCGGAGCGTAGCGCCGGGTCACCTCAGGTCAGGATGGGCCAGTCGGGCTTGCAGGAGTGTAGTGCTAGGTCGAATCGGGATGGAGATAGGCCAGTCGGACCTGTCAGTGTGCAACGCCTAGTTTATTTGGTGGGCGGTCGGGCAGTTTCTTGAGCCTGTGTGTAGCGCCCGCCCAGGTGCGTAGCGTCGGGCTCTGGGTGCGCAATGAAATGTTAAATAACACTGCAGCCACCTCGTCTATGCATAACGCCAAGAGATAGGTGCGTAGCACTGGCCTCGGTACGTAGCGCCTACATATTTCTCAAAATTTTCACAAAAAAACCTTAAAATTCACTTTCAACAGCTATTTCACTATTTTGAAATGGAAATGAGATGTGAAAGAGGTCCAGGAGGCTTTATAGTCTTTCTTGAAAATGATTTGATGCCAAAACCCACTTCTATAAGGTTCATTTTTCCTTACTTTTTTATCACTGTGCTTTGTGGCCTTTTAGACCTGTAGGTGGCAGTTTGATATAAACATTGCTTTTTCATTACTAGAAACCCTTTAAGTTTCTTTTCAGATTGATAAACTTCCTAAAGAAGCTAAAACTATGCATCTCACCTATATTTGGAAAATAATCTTGTTTCATGACTTTTAACACCTATACACAGCAAACTTGTCATATTTACCATTTCTTCCTTTGACTGATATTCTGTCATGTTTTTCTCTTTAAGTAATGAGGAAAAACCTATTGGTGGGAGAAAAACCTTAGCAGCTAGTATAAACAACAGCTTGGCCTTTTGAGATGTGTCACCATTATTTGAAACATTCTTGCCTTGAACTTATCAATTTTTCCTGTAGGAAAACACTTTTGACAGTCTTGTAAAGTGTCATTCATGTTCATCCACCTTTTGCAGAATAGTCATTTGATAAAGAGGCCTTTGTTGGGAGTTTCACTGCTCTTCTGCAAATTAGTGGCATATTTTTTCTTTAGACCTCTTTGACAATGATGTAGGTCTAGTGAGTGGGGTAAGCTAGTTTAAACCCTTTTTGTGTCTTTCATGGCCACTTCTGTGTATGTAGGTGCCTACACAATTTATTTTTTTGATCACTGTCTCTTTTGAACTTGGACAGCTTATTTTATCAACAGTGAACTTGTGCTTACCAATGTTACTTTCCGGGGTAATTTTAACTCATGCTTGCCCTCTTTGGTGATTTGAAACTACTTCTGATTGTTGCTTTGAGAAATCAGACTTTTGAACTGATATTTTTGACCTTTTTGCTGATAATCTTCATCCTCTTTCTTCCTTTGGTGTAGGGGAGTTAATGCCCTTTTTTCCAAACCCTAGAAGGTAGTTTTAAAACCTTTGGAAACCATCTGTTGTGATGAAGGAGGCTTCTTTGTCACCATGTGACAATCTTTGTCCATCTTGCCAAACTCCTAGGTTTTAGGGCTGCTTAGAAAAAGTAAACAGTGTTGTCTTCTAAGTTCTCAAAAACTTCAAAAAAACATTAATGATTCCTAAAGTCCTTCAATGTGCACTTGAAGGAGTAAAGGATTCCTTTGCCTTTGTAACCCTAGTACTGATTTACTGCTTGGTCAAAACAGTCATAAAACCCTGACTTTCATAAAACATATGCTTGCTGCTTTCTTCTTGCTATGAATGGTCTTCTTATGATGATCTTTTTCTTTACCTTACCTATTGCTAGTCTAATGGGTATTTGATCCTCTTGCATAAAT
Source organism: Pinus albicaulis (assembly GCA_034641835.2). Classification (NCBI taxonomy): domain Eukaryota; kingdom Viridiplantae; phylum Streptophyta; class Pinopsida; order Pinales; family Pinaceae; genus Pinus; species Pinus albicaulis. Next base: position 91,919,886 of record CM076569.1, on the reverse strand, counting down.
GTGAACAAAGGGTAGCTGTCCCTTTGCAGATTCATACCTTTAGGCCAAAGACTTCCTTGAATGACCTTTTTGATTAGCTTGGACCAGATCATCTGTCCTTTTCTTCTTTGAATGCAATTTCTTCATATAGGAAAAATAGAGTTTGTAGGGCACCAAATCCATCCTATGACTTTGTGAAAAGCCTAGGTGACCTAGTGGAGGCCTTCTTGGAGTTGGTTTTTGGACTGAGACCTAGACTTTGGGATCACCAAGTGCAAGATAGAGTTTATGATAGACTGATGTATTGAGGATCCAAAAACCAAGGTACTTGATTTATCTAAAGAGTCTACAGAGATAGTTTGAGACTATTAGTGTTTGAGAGTATTTGGGAGACACAACAAAGTTGTTTGATTGGTGGGTTTAAGTAGCAGTGAGGGGTTTTTTAGGCAAAACAAGACAAAGGATTTGGGTCAAAGGTGAAAGCATACGGACATGAAGAGTGACATAAACCACTAATGGATTTTCTGGGACTGATAAACAATGCTAGACATGATGGAAAGATGAAATAGTGAAAAATTATTTTTAAGGATGATGAAGGCACTAAGATTTCTAGAACTCACAATGTTCAAGAACTTTGTTTCTAGAAATCTAGGGAAAACATTTAGTCATCTATGCTGCCAAAAATTACTAATGACTAATAATACCGTCAACTTGTTGGAAAACTTCTGTATCTAACCCATACCCATCCTAAACGTTCCTTTGTCGTTGTTCTTGCTTCTCGATTTATGCACAAACCTCATGAAAGTCACTGGAAAGAAGCTAAAAAAAGGGGGTGTTGTATAGCACAACAACTCCTCAAACATGGTGTCAACAAAAATTGGTTGTTGCACTGCTTCCTCAAAGGAGGATGGTTTTGTCACAATACACTTGCTCATAAGAGCCATGTATCCAGTAAACATGTCTGGATATTGTCTCTATTTGTGTAGTGAAGTAGGTGCTCCTACATGCTATGTCGCATCAAGTCTCAATATATCATCTTCCGTGGTGCGCTTTCTACCATTTCTGGTGGATGGCTCTGCATGAGTGTTTTCTTCCACTCCATGATCCTCCCCATGTGTTTTCTCCACATCTAGAGGTTTATTTTTTGGAACCAAGAGTTCCTCATCTACATGCAAATCTAGCTCCCTCTCAAGGGACAATCGCATGGATTTCTCCTCATCAAATTTTATATCCCGTCTCACAACATTCATCCTGTTGTTTGGAAAATACACCCAATAGTTGTGGGGAGTATCAGTGTACCCCAAAAAATCCCAATCTGAAATGTTGGTTCAAGCTTCTTCCTGGAATCTTTGGTAACATGCACATATACAGATGAGCCAAAAATTTTAAAATATGAAACATCAAGTTTCTAACTAGAAAAAACCTCTTCTGGTGTACTCATGCCAAGTATCCGATGAGTAATACGATTTGCACAAATATCATTGTGTTGCATGCCTCCACCCACAGATGCAATAGTAGGCCCTGATCATGCAACATCACTCGTGCTACACCCACAATTGTTTTGTTCTTTCTTTTTGCAACCCCATTCTGTTGTGGGTTATGAGGTGCAAGCAACTCTCTCTGAATTCCTTTTTTTCTGCAGAAGTCCTTGAATTCATTGGAGATGTAATCATCACCATTGTCGCTCCTAAGAGCCGTCACATGATTCCTCGTATCCTTCTCCACCAGTTCTTTGAACTCAAGAAATTTTGAGAACGTCTGATCTTTATTCTGCATGAAGTAGATCCAACACTTTCTATAAAATCATCAACAAAGATCACATAGTACTTGTGCTTTGTTTTCGAAGTAGTAGAGAATGGTCCACACATGCCTGAGTGAACTCTCTTAAGGATTTCCAAAGCTCGATTATCTTTCTTGTGAAAAGTGGCCTTTGCATACTTCCCCATAGTACATCCCTTGCATGTGCCTAACTGTGCAAGATTACCCTTGGGAAGACCCGTAGAAATATGTTGCATGACCTTCAAGGCTCTGTGGTGTAGATGGCCCAATCTCCTGTGCCATAACTCACCCTCATCCCAGCTCACCACTTTGTCTGCCTTACCCATCAATGTTGTGCATCCATCTACATCAAGTTTATAGAGATTCTTCACATGAATCCCAATATTCTTGGCTTGTTCTATGGCTTTGTGTCGAAGGAAAGCTTTTCCTTCATTGAAAACCACATCATAGCCTCTATCCTCCAACATTGCGATTTAAACTACATTTTTATTCAAGCCTGGTACATGCATTACATCTTTTAATAAGAAGGATTTACCTTACTGTCTCTGAAAGGTAACTGTACCAATCCCTATAGCACTGTACCGCCCGTCATAACCCATTTCGATATGCATATGGAGGTCCTTCTCCTCCAAGCTATTGAAAAGTACTTTGTATCCCGTCATGTGGAAAGATACACCACTATCCAAGTACCAAACCAATCCCATTGCACTTAACACCATGGATGCAATGAGTGAGAATTCAAGCTCAAATTGCAAGGCCAAAGCCTCACTAGCTATAGATCCTGAAGCCTTCTTGTGGCATAATGTCTATGCTCGTGACAGTGAAAACAATTCACTCTGGACATGTCACGCTTCTTGCCTTCTTTGTCGAACTTGTATTTGGAATAGGATTTATTTCCTTTCCCCTTCTTCGCCTTAGCATCCAAAGCGCAATTTTCTTAATCATCATTCTTAGATGAAGATCCATCCCTAGTATTTCGCCTAAATTCTTCTTGCACCAAATCCAACCAAAGTCATTCCCAATCTGGAAACTTCTCCCTCCCAATTAGAGAGTCTGTTATGAAACTAGCTCCAAAAATAGAAGACCATAATAGTGTCTTGATAATTATACCAACTCTTCGGAATGCTTAGAAGAGCTAGGCTCACCAAGTCATCATTCGTGACAGTAATTCTGACGCTCCCAAGCTCATCCTGACATTGGACTAACTTTGTTAAATATTTCGAAATTATGTCGCCTTTCTCCATTTTGACTTTCCTGAGCTTGTCCTTCAGTGCCAATTTTCTATAATCAATGCTTCTCTGAAGCAGATATGTCAAATCTTTCCACATTGCATATGGTGTTGCTTTGCCATGGAGACTTGAGACAATGTGGTCTCGTACTCCCTACAGTAAGATCCTCCTCGCCTCTGCAACCTTTTTTTTCCAAGAATCAAGATTTGCGACATCTACTGCAATGGGTTTGGGAATGTAATTATCAATTAATTTTATCAACCCATTGTCCTTTAGTACTGCCTCCATCTCGTCTTTCCATGCAATATAATTGGAACTTCCCTCGAGTGCATACTCCAATCTCAAACCACTGAAATCCATCTCGATCATGATCCACCTGTCGCACCAAGAATACTTTTGCAAATTCGAATTCTATTCAATCACAAACTCAATTTCTTCTCCACTATAGTGATTTCCTATGCTCCGATACCTTGTAGAAATTATACAAACATAACTATATCAATAGATTCAATCCGATCAAGAAGTGTACTAAATCTAGATACTGAATCCTTCTACAAATCAATTGCGGAAAATAAACACGATCTCCAATCACAACAAGTAGAGAAAGAAGAAAGTAAAACCACAACACAGATATTTTCCTGGGGAAATATTGTTGCTCAAAACCCCTCTATCTTCTAGTTTATATTCACCATGGAATCATGAAACAACTACAATGCACTCTTCTCACAAAAGTCTCTTGCACTCTCATAACTGTCTCACACTGACCTCGACAAAATCGACCAACACTTAGCCAATTTCCTACCTCTAATCAGCCTGCCATGCTTGCACAATTAATGTGGAATGCAATCCCTATTCTTTAGGAATTTCAGCCTACCAAAACTTTGCAAGCATCATGGGAAATCCAATGTATGTCTGGCTACATGTGGGAAACCTACTAATGATATAACTGATAGTTAAAATCCCTTTAATCTTTGTCTCAACTGGGTCTCCATTGGAATTGACATGCATGTAGCTATTAATAGTAAATCATTAGTCACTTGACAGATCACTACATGTGAATCAAATCTGATTTGATTCACTTGATCTCTCACTAGTGCTACAATCAATTACAACTAGTTAGACTGACTTTAACTCACCTAGATTGAGTTAATTGATTTCTCATGCATTAAAATAATGCACTAACTGCAACTTGGACTCAATAACTAATAGAATCACTCTACATGCCTCACTAACTACCCTCAACTGGAAATTCATGAGATAATTGAGTTTATCACACTCATTTAAATTTTGCAAGTGATTTTGAGATAAGATTACAATTTGTTGTCCAATTTAATTAAGGGATAATTAAATTAGACATTGCACCAATTTATTAAATAAATTGGCTTTCACACTAATGTATCGCCAAGACCCATGATCCCATGATCCCACACTAGTGTGTGAGTTGCATTTCCTTGTTTACTTTCAACAAATCCATCCCTCTAGGTGATACCCTTTGGTCCCTTTCTCTCATATATGGCCAAAAGACTAGAAGAGAAGGAAAAATTACATATTTTCTTAAAAAAATTCAATGCGAAGACCTATATCTTCTGGATCTAGTTGAAAATATGAAATAGAGTGTCTAAAGAAAATTGGGTATACCTGCAATATCTCAATGTTTTTTATATGAAGGGAAATTATTACAAGATTCCTTTCAAATGAAAAATTATGGAATTGTAAGGAACTCCACGATAATTTTAAATATGAGGCTTTAGGGTGGAGCTTCAAGATTTAGAAACCCTAAGGGATGAGTCTCATTCAAGGATGTGGTGAAAGGGAATTCTTATGTTCTTGCAGACCATATCCAAAATGTGCTTGGACCCTACATAGTCAAACAATCGAGACAAGCTCTAGCAATGGAAGTTAAAAATCATTTATTTATTTATTTATTTTTAAGTTTTTTTTAATTTTTTAATTTATGTTTTTCAATCCAAGGCTATAATATATAGGTTTAATGGTTTTTGGCCAAGATTTGAATATTTAGACCGACAGGTCTTTCTTCCTGGACACCCAACTATGACATCTATTTATTTTTCAAAGTATTCTTCATAGTTCAATTTTATACACAAAAATATATAGAGAACGTTCTAAATGATGGGCCATGGTTTTGGGGTAGGGAAGACCTCTTTATTACACCATGGTTCCCAGATTTCGATGCCACAAGCATGGTGGTCATAATAATTCCGGTTTGTGTGATATTACCAAACCTCCATCTTCCTTTATCGCATCATCATATTTTAGAAGATATTGGTGATACTCTGGGAAAATTCAAAAATTCAATAGAGTTGAAGTCCAACAAAAAACTGCAGCACACACACTAGTGTGGGACCAACAGATCCTAGCGATACATTATTGTGAAGGCCAATTTAATTAATTAAATTGGTGCAGTGTCTAATTTAATTTTCCCTTAATTAAGTTGGACAATAAATTGTATTCTTATCTCAAAATCACTTGTAAAAGATAACTGAGTGTGATAAACCCAGTTATCTCATGAATTTCGAGTTGAGGGTAGTTGGTGAGGCATGCAAAGTGATTCTATTAGTTATGGGTTGAAGTTGGTGCATTATTTAATGCATGACAAATCAGTTAACTCAATCTAGATGAGTTAAAGTCGGTTGAAATAGTTGTAACTATTTGTTGCACTAATGAGAGATCAAGTGAATTAAATCATATTTAATTCATAATCAGTTATCTGCCATGCAATTGATGATTTACTATTAATAGTTGCATGCATGTCAGTTTCAGTGGAGACCCAGTTGAGAAAAAGGTTAAAGGGATGTTAAGTATCAAATGTAGCATTAATGGATTTCACACATGCAACCAAACATAGCAAGGTAGGTTGTTTAGAGGCTAAGAATTGGCTAAGTGTTGGTCGATTTTGTCTGGGACAGTGTGAGACAGTTGTGAGAGTGCATGAGACTCTTGTGAGTAGAGTGCACTGTAATTGTTTCATGATTCCATGTTGAATATACAATAAAATATAGTGGGGTTTTGAGCAGCAAGATTTCCACAGGAAATTATCTGTGTTGTGGTTTGATTTGATTCTTTCTTTACTCGTCGTGATTGGCGATTGTGTTTATTTTCCGCAATTGATTGGTAGAAGGATTCAGTATCTAGCTTTAGTACATTGCTTGATTATATTGAATCTATTGATATACATATGTTTGTATAATTTCTACATGGTATCAAAGTATAGGAAATCACTATAGTGGAGGAGAAGTTGAGTTTGTGACTAAATAGAATTCGAATTTGCAAAAGTATCCTTGGTGCAACAGGTGGATCAGGATCGAAATGGATTTCAATGGCTTGAGATTGGAGTATGCACTCAAGGGCAGCTCTAACTATATTACGTGGAAAGACAGAATGGAGGTAGTTATGGAGGACAATGGGTTGAAATAATTCATCAAAAATGACATTCCAAAACCCGCAACAGAAGATGATGCAAATCTTAATGCCCGACAAAAGAAGGTTGCAAAGGCAAGGAGGATCTTACTAGAGGGATTACAAGACCACATTGTCTCAAGTCTCCATGAAAAAGTGACACCATATGCAATGTGGAAAGATTTGACTGATCTGTTTCAGAGCAGCAGTGATCATAGAAAATTGGCACTGAAGGACAAGCTGAAGAAAATTAAAATGGAGAAAGGTGTCACCATTTTGAAATATTTAACAAATTTCTTCCAATGTCATGATGAGCTTGGAAGCGTAGCAATTACTGTCGTGGATGATGAATTGGTGTGCCTAGCTCTTCTAGGCCTTCCCAAGAGTTGGCATAGTTATCAGGACTCTGTCAATGGAAGGGAAAAGCTGCCAGGTTGGGAACGAATTTGGTCGGATTTGGTGCAAAAAGAATTCAGGCGGAATGCCAGGGATGGATATTCATATAAAAATGATGATGAATGAGATTTCGCTTTGGCTTCCAAGGCGAAGAAGGGGAAAGAAAAGAAATTCCATTCCAAATCTGATTTTGGCAAAGATGGCAAGAAGCGTGACATGTCCAGAGCGAAGTGTTTTCACTGTCACGAGCATGGAAATTATTCCACTAATTGTCCATAAAAGAATAAGAACAAGAAGGCTTCAAGATCTGCAGCTGGTGAGGCTTTGGCCTCGCAATTTGAGCTTGACTTCTTACTCATTTCATGCATGGTGTCAAGTGCAATAGGATCGGTGTGGTACTTGGATAGTGGTGCTTCCTTTCACATGATGGGAGACAAAGAACTTTTCAGTAGCTTGGAGGAGAAGGACCTCCAAATGCATATCGAAATGAGTGATGATGGGTGGTACAATGCTACCGACATTGGTATAGTTACCTTCCAGAGACAGTCAAGTAAACCCTTTCTATTAAAAGATGTAATGCATGTACTAGGCTTGAAGAAAATTTTGGTCTCAGTCGCAATGTTGGAGGATAGAGGCTATGATTTTGTTTTCAGTGAGGGAAAAGCTTTCCTTCGACACAAAGAAACGGGACAAGCCAAGAATATTGGGATTCATGTGAATATTCTCTATAAACTTGATGTAGATGGGTGTGTAGCATTGATGGGTAAGGCAAAAAAAGTGGTGAGCCGGGATGAGGGTGAGTTATGGCACAAGAGATTGGGCCATCTACACCACGGAGCCTTGAAGGTCATGCAACAGATTTCTACGAGACTTCCCAAGGGTACTCTTGTGAAGTTAGACACATGCCAGGGATGTGCTATGGTGAAGTATGTAAAGGCCACTTTTCATGATAAGGAGAACCGAGCTTCGGAAATCCTTGAGAGAGTTCGCTCAGATGTGTGTGGACCATTCTCTACTACTTCAAAAAAAAGCACAAGAACAATGTGATCTTTGCTGATGATTTTTCTCGAAAGTGTTGGATCTACTTCATGCAGAAGAAAGATTAGACGTTCTCAAAATTTCTTGATTTCAAAGCACTGGTGGAGAAATATACGAGGAAGCATGTGAAGGCTCTTAGGAGTGACAATGGTGGTGAGTATATCTCAAATGAATTCAAGAACTTCTGCAGCAAAGAAGGAATTCAAAGAGATTTGATTGCGCTCATAACCCACAACAGAATGGGGTCACGAAAAGATAGAATAGAACAATTGTGGGTGCAGCACGAGCGATGTTTCATGATCAGGGCCTACAGTTGCATATGTGGCCTGAGGCATGTAACATAGTGGTATTTGTGAACAACCGTTGTCCTCATCGGATACTTGGCACGAGTACACCAGAGGAGGATTTTACTGGTAAGAAACTTGATGTTTCACATCTTAATATTTTTGGCTCATATGTTTATGTGCATGTGACCAAAGATGCTAGGAACAAGTTCGAACCAACAATTGCGATTGGGATATTTTTGGGGTATACTGATACTCCCCACAGCTATCAGGTGTATTTTCCAAGCAGCAGGATGACTGTTGTGCGACGAGATATAAAATTTGATGAGGAGAAAGCCATGTGATTGTCCCTTGAGAGGGAGCTTGATTTGCATGCAGAGGAGGAACTCTTGGTTCCAAAGAATGAACCTCAAGATGTGGATCAACCACATGCATAGGATCATGGAGTGGGAGAAAATAATCATGCAGAGCCATCCACCATAAATGGTATAAGGCGCACCACGAAAGTTGATAGATTGAGACTTGATGTGACAGAGAATGTAGGAGCACCTATTTCACTACGCAGACAGAGACAGTCTCCTGACAAGCTTACTAGATACATGGCTCTTATGAGCAAGTGTATTCTGACAAAACCATATTCCTTTGAGGAAGTAGTGAAGAAACCAATTTCGGTTGACACTATGGTAGAGGAGTATGACTCCATCGTCAAGAACCGTGCATGGGAAGTTGTCCCAAGACCTGTTGGAAAATCAGTGGTTGGATCTAAATGGTTCTATAAGGTGAAGAAAGCAGCAAATGGGGGTGTGGAGAAGTACAAGGCCGGATTTGTGGCCCAGGGATTCTCAAAAGGTGAGGGGATTGACTATCAGGAAACTTTTGCACCAGTCGCAAGGTACTCTTCCATTAGATCTATCCTTGCACTCTCAGCGTAGATGGGGTGATGCATTCATCAAATGGATGTAAAAACTGTGTTTCTCAATGGAGTTATTGATGAAGAAGTGTACATAGAGAAACCAAAAGGTTTCGATATCTTTGAAAGTGAGTCACATATGTGCCGACTCAAGAGAGAATTGTATGGGTTGGAGCAAGCACCTCATGCTTGGTACACTCAGATTGACAACTATTTCACTGGGTTGGGCTTCACCAAAAGTGAAGCAGATGCAAACCTGTACCAGATTGTGGTTGATGATAATCTCTTGATTATCGTACTTTATGTAGATGATCTAATTTTGACAGGTGATGAGCAACTGATACATTATTGCAAGAGAGTTCAAAATGAAGGACATGGGACTCCTTCACTATTTCCTTGGTTTGGAAATATGGCAGCGGGATGGTGAACTTTTTTTTTTCTCAAGGCAAGTATGCCAAAGAGATTTAGGGTAAGTTTCACATGGAGAGTTTTAAGCCCATGGATACTCCTCTTCCAGGGAATTGGAGGAAAGAGGTTTCTACTTTAGGAGAAGTAGTGGACGCTACTGTCTACATGCAGCTAGTGGGTTCACTGATGTACTTGGTGACCACTAGACCAGACATTGCTACACAGTTAACCAACTGAGTCTAGCTATGGTTAACTTGACCAAGCTCTTTTGGAAGGTGGGGAAGCATGTCTTGAGATATCTCAGGGGCACTATAGAGTATTGATTATGGTACATACAGATAGAGGGAGTGAAGCTTCAAGGCTTCAAGGATGAAAATTGGGCAAGAAATCCATCAGACAGAAAGAGCACATCAGGAGGGATCTTCCGCATAGGATCGACAGCAGTTTCTTGGTACAGCAGGAAGCAGTGATCTGTGGCACTCAGTTCTGCTGAGGCGGAATACATGGCAGCATGTCAAGCTGCATGTGAGGCCATTTGGATGAGAAAGATCTAGGTTGGTTTGTTGGGTTCTCAAATGGATTCGACGTTGATACATTGTGATAACCAGAGTTGCATTAAACTCTTGATTAATCTGATACTCCAAGATAGGTCCAAGAACATTGACATCCGGCACCACCATCTTAGAGATTGTGTCAAGAGACACATTATGTTACTTCAGTACATTCCCACATAGGATCAGGATGCAGATATTCTGACGAAGGCGCTCACTAGGAGAAAATTTGAATACTACAGAGGCATGATCAGGGTGGCAGATAATCCCTTTCTTGTTGAGAGGGAGTGTTTAATTCCAACAAGAAATTGCAGCACACAAACTATTGTGGGACCAACAGGTCCCAATGATACATTAGTGTGAAGGAAAATTTAATTAATTAAATTGGTGCAATTCCTAATTTAATTTTCCCTTAATTAAGTTGGACAATAAATTGTAATCTTATCTCAAAATCACTTTTAAAATATAATTGAGTGTGATAAACTCAGTTAGCTCATTAATTTCAAGTTGAGGGTAGTTGGTGATGCATGCAAAATGATTCTATTAGTTATGGAGTTTGAATTGTAGTTGGTGCATTAGTTAATGCATGAGAAATTAGTTAACCCAATCTAGGTGAGTTAAATTTAGTTGAACTAGTTGTAACTATTTGTTGCACTAGTGAGAGATCAAGTGAATTAAATCATATATAATTCACAATCAGTGATCTTCCATACAACTAATGATTTACTATTAATAGTTGCATGCATGTCAATTCCAGTGTTGACCCAGTTCATACAAAGGTTAAAGGGATGTTAACTATCAGTTGTAGCATTAATGGATTGCACACATGCAACCAAACATAGATTGGATTGCCCATGATGCTTTCATAGTTTTGGAAGGCCAAAATTCCTAATGAATAGGGATTGCATTCATCAGGAATTGTGCAAGAAATAAAGGTTGTTTAGAAGTTGAGAATTGGCTAAGTGTTGGTAGATTTTGTCTGAGATAGTGTGAGATAGTTGTGAGAGTGTAGGAGACTCTTGTGAGAAGAGTGCAATGTAGTTGTTTCATGATTCCATGCTAAATATACAATAGAAGATAGTGGGGTTTTGAGTAGCAAGCTTTCCCCAGGAAATTATCTGTGTTGTGCCTTGATTTGATTCTTTCTTTACTTGTCATGATTGGTGATTATGTTTATTTTCCGCAATTGATTGGTAGAAGGATTCAGTATCTAGCTTTAGTACATTTCTTGATCAGATTGAATCTATTGATATACATATGTTTTTATAATTTCTACATATAGACCTTTATAGGACATAAAAGGTATTTTCACTTTTTCCAAATTTTTTGTAGAGATAAACCTTAGTAAAGGTCCAAGTAATCACATCCATCTAAAACATAAAATATTTCAGTGTGTTAGTGTCGGTATCTGCATCCCTCCATCAGTGATCAAATTCTCTTGTTTCATTGCATGTTAGGTGTCTCACTCAGTTAGCTGCATTCCATTAGGATCATGGATCATCTGACGGTAGTGGCTTGTTGTACATTTTCCCTCATGCCCTTTACCTGCTGGCACATTTCCACTCATCTAGATCATCTACAAGAGTCATTTTTAGAGTTTTCGCTTTATTAGGTCTAGGGTTTTGTTAAAAAGGTCTTCAAAATGTTCAATAACAGCCAGCAGGTGCATGAGGCGATCGAATAAATTTTCAATACCAATAAATTCCATAATCACATGCTCAGAGACTTATTTTTCCTCAAAACCCTGTTTTGAGGGAAAATAGAGTATTCTATGTTTTCATGTATAAAATTTGATGTAATTTCAGTTTTCCCTATGTAATCAAATTCAGTGGCGACCCTGGTCACCTTACCAAGCTTCAGCAACTCCATCCCCTGCAAGGCAAACCAAAAAATCAAATCATTCAGTTCATCAAAGGTAAAAATGAAGTAAACTGCCCAAAAATAGAGTTGAAAAAGTAAGTTACAATGCAAACATTATAAAAGTGGGTTTTATGAGTGAAAAATCAAAAGCTCTTGTATATAAACTCATTGGTCATGTTCAAAGAGTTCATTTGCATTCAAAGGAGAAAAATTGAACAAGAGAAAGTCATGTTGGAGAAAGGGAGCAAGTTTGAAGCAAAACTGTGCAAGTTCAAAGGCGCGGCGCGTTGGGTTTGTGGCATGGCGCATTGGGCTTCCCTCCACAGTGTAAAAAATACACTGGCGCGACGCATATAGAAGGCGCGGCGCATAGAGCTGCAAGCTCGATTTCACCATATCTCCCTCAAATTTCCAAATTTGCTCAATCCCATGGTGTGCAAGTAAGTCAAAATTCCTTCCATTGCTAGTGAAAAAAATTTTCTTAATATTTATGGTGGTTTAGTGTGATAAAACTAAAACCCTACCCATTTGCAATTTTGGCTCAAAAACAATTGCCTAGGTTTTTCATTTGTGTTTTTTCTACCAAGCCCACTCCATCATTCCCTCACTCTTTGACTCCTCCATTCATTTTTCACTTTCATCCACTCATTCCCTAATTCCCATATTCCAAAAATTCCCTAATTCCCATATCCCTAACTCCCACTATCCCAAACCCTAGTTACAAATCCTAAACCCTAATTTTTGTCCCTAAGCCTACATACTATTCCCTAAACCCCCTATTCCCAAAAAACTTGTCCATATCATTCCCAAAACCCCTCATACCCTTTCCCTCCACAATCCCTCATACATTCTCATCCTTGGTAGCAAAAAACTAAAAACACCTTAAATCTCTTCATACTCATCAAGAAAACTCACACATTAGCAAACATGGAGTCTGATCCCTCCTATGACCAAGATGAGGAGACACACAGTGATTCTCCTACAGAAATGCATGCACCAAGGAGACCTCACAAGGGTGGTAAACATATACGAGGGGAGCCTACTTCACTTGTCGATTTGCAGGCCTGCCCTCTTGCTGTCACATGCTTTCAATACCAATCCTGTTATCAGTTCTGTGAGATGGTAGAGAGATTTCAATACCATCATGAGTTGGCCAGGTTGTTTGTGCTCCATCTTCAAAATGGCCAAGTCACTCTAGCAAGTGTGACATTTACCTTGACATCGGAGTTCATTTCTCTAGCAACTGGCATTCCAAATGTCGGTGAGCAGTGGAAAAAAAGGCATCAGATTGACAGAGAACAGTATGAGCCTTACATCAAGGCTGGTTATCAGAGACATCACAGCAGATTTTTTCCTTTCCGGTATCTGAAGGACTCATATTCTCCCTTGATGAAACTCATAATTAATTATTTCAGCCGTGAGGGCCGCTTTTCTCGCCTATATGCTTATCACATCATATTTTTGATGCACTTTACTAGGGTGAGAATGATTAATCTCCCCTACTTTATTTTCCGGAACATTGAGAAGATGACCACCTTAGTGCACAAGAAGGCTCCCCAGCAACAGTATAACAACATATATCATTTTGCACTAATCAAGATTGTGGTCATGCATCAGCTTGGTTTACAGAACATCTCATGGGAGGATTTCATTTCACATGAGGTATTCACCACTCCTCAAGTACCTCTAGCAGCTTTTCATGAGACAGGTGGGCCTTCACATCAACAGGAGCTTCATGAGACACAAACTACTAGTGTGCCAGTATTTGTCACCTACCAAAAGGGCGCTAGAAGGTTGTTTGTAGTAACAAAGCGAGTATTATCTCCACCGAGGGTGGAAGGGGTCTCATTTAATCCATCAGTAGAGCAGCTACAGGATAAGGGCAAGCGGCCATTACACGATGAGGAGCCTTCAGGAGGGTAGGAGACAGATTTCATTCTTATTCAAGATGATGACACCGATTTGGGCTCACAAAGCTCAAAGCTTAAAGAGATCATTCAGGAGCAGCAAGAGGACATCCATGGTTTTTCTCTCAACCTAGAAAGTGGAAAATGGATAATTAACTATCTGGAGCAAAGCAACAAGTAGCTAGAGGATCAGCAAACCATTATGGAGCTGCAAAACATACGAGAAATCGGCAAGTTGCCAAGAGGAGGAAAACCAAGTTGACACCACTTGAACAAGAAATTGAAGTTGATCATGAATCTTGGCTCGAAAGGATAAACATAAATTTGGAAAAGATGTTTGAGAAGGCCAACAAAGTGAAAAACATGTTGAGGCACATGGCCTACCACTACTTGGCGAGAAACCAAGTGTGCAAACCAAGAATCAGGATCTTGAAGGCCAAGTTGAAGAATGCATCAAAGAGGCGAAAAGAGCATGATAGACTTCAGATCTTGGCTGAGGCTTCCTTGACCCAACACAGCTCTTAAGGGAGGACACTTAGCTCAAATTTCAAAAAAATTGGGACACTTTTTGTAATTTTTGAATTTTTGGCTAAAAAAATAGACTTTTCTACCCAATGCGCCATGCCACCTAGCGCTTGCTTTTGATGGAGGCATCCTTTTGAGGAAAAATCAGCATATTTCAATTTTTCATAAAAAAATATGCATGCTCACAAATGGCCAAGAAATTTTGACAGGTTTTAGGCTTCCAAAAAGGTCAAAAACACCCCAAAAATGACCTTTTTGCCTCTTTTTTGACACACAGGAAGAAATCTTGGGAGAACTCATTTTTGGAGGGGCCAATGGAGGCCAAATTCCAAAATTCCACCTGTGTTGGAAATTAGACATGTAGACCTTTCCAACAAGCCCACGTGGAGTAAATTTTGACACCGGAAATGCCTCCAAAAGCAGCTGCAAAAAGGCGCTATGCATAGGGAAATCAGCACGGCGCATTGGAGGAAATGTGCTCAGTTTGACCAAAAATACTCTGTTTTTCACCTAGTTTCTTGACAGTTTGACTTTTATCCTTCTAATTGTCAAACTTATGATGTAATTTAAAATGAATTCATGGATTTTGATGTAATTATTCTGAATTTTCACTCATAGAGGTAGATTCATCCATGAAAAGGTAGTTTACAACTGAATGAATCAGTTCCCTAGCTTTTAGAGGCAAGCTGTTCCACTGCCTACTTTTTAGTTCTCAGTTTAGAATTTATTGGAATAGCTCCTAAAATCATGAGCTCGACCCCTAAAGGCTAGGATGAGTTTTTTTTTTCCTATATCTTATGTTTTTTCAGTCATTAGCATGGTTGGACTTTTGGGAAAGCTTGGAGCTTATTGTATACTCATTTCAGTAGTTTGGCTAAGGAATAGACCAGTGGTTTGCAACACTTTATGGGATTCATGTGGCATCTTTCTTTGGTATTGTGTTTTCTTCTGTAATTGTAAGTCTACATGTGTTTTATTTATACCATATCTCTCTTTATTTCATCTTAACTAAATCAAACAAAGATAAAGGTAGAATACATTGAAAGTGCAGTGCTCTACCTAGGGTTTGCTTAGTTATCTATGTTTTCAGCTGATTGAAAAGGATCCCTAAGTTCTTCATGCCCTTTTCAACTCCTCATCTGTCTAAAACCTCTCCATATCACTCAATTTGAAGTACCAAATCACTTTCCTACCTTGCCCCATAGAGATCTCTGCAAAATTGAGCCTCATTCCCCAGGCCCAAATCTGCCTTTCACATTTGAGCCAACAAAACATCATCAAATTCAATCAAACACCTCTGTACACATACCTAGCCTAAAATCAGTCATCACATCAGTCATCTCAAGCTTTCATTGGCCATATTTTCTGAGATTGACAAGGAGAGAGCCCTCTCCCGACCTGGTAGGGCTAGCTACCAGGTTAAGCATGGTATGATGTTATCCTAGATCCTACCTTTCTCAGCCTGAGGTAGATTTAGGCCCTAACATAGTGGACCCAAGTCTTATATTATGAGAACACGACATTTAGATGTCAAATATGTTTTCAAATAGGACACTTGTATAGCACTTCCCCACAAGTAAAAAGATCCTTAAAAAGAAAAAGAGGTAGGCACATAAAGCCAAGGGATGACAAGTATCTAACCCTCTCTTGGGAAATAAAGCCAAGGAATGGAAAGTATCTTAATCTCTCTTTTCTGAAGACAAATAATAGAATGTGGAGGACAATCCAAACAAGAAAGCACTGGTGTAACTGGTAACCAAGAAGATGGAGATGGCATGGAAAAATCAAGTACTATGACCCACATCTAGAAGGGTAATGAATCGGTAGAGATCAAAACAATAGAGCTACAAAAAGAGGAAACACTCAACGAAATGAACACATGGGGTATAAAGAGAACTCATATATCTGAGAGCTCTGATTTAGATAAAGAATTCCCTCTGCAGGCACCTAAGAATGAATTTTGAATGATAACATTTGAACCTAATCAACGGGTTTGACAAAAGGTTCTAAAAAAGAAAGGTAAAAGGGGGAATTTAAGTGATTTTTATCACATTTAACCGTGTCATAAATTGTGTAATTTTTTTACTGATTTCTCATTATTAGCTCATTATCCGAAATGTTGAGATGATATAATGCTTAACAACATCTACAAAATGTAATTTTGTTCCTTGTTTTCAGGTTGAATAAAATTATGATTTTCCTTCAAAAAAATGTCAAAGAGAAATGGAAAGATCATATATATATATATAATTAAAAATAAGAATATTTCTATATATAGGGATGTGAAAATTATATAAATAGAAATAATATTATTGAGAACTAGCATAGATCTACCAAGTGCTTAGAGGAATCAAATCTCTTGAGGTGAAATTGTTTGCATACTGAGAGATTTGATTCCTCTTAGAGTTTGGTAGATTTGGAGTAATGGATCTATGTTGATAATGCAGACAATGTGAACCATGAATAAAATACTTCTTCAATGCCCATGTTGAATTATTTTTTTCAATACCGACTATGTTTATATTATATAAAACAATTGTAAATAAATAAATAATGGTTATTATGTTAAAATATTTGTAATAGTCTAATTATTCAAAGTTTTGGCACTTTGTAAGTATATGTATTGGTAAACTTTGTAAGCAATTTTATATTTTCGAAACATTTTTTTACTAATAAAAACAATTAAAATAAATACAATATAAAATATTTATATTATAAATCAAAATAATAATAAAAATATTAATTACCCCTGATCGGGGTGTGTGTAGGAGGATCGTCCTACTTGGGACCAAAACTATGAATGATCCGATGGTGATGAATGCAGGAGGGCGGCCATGGTAGGTGCACGACATGTGTGACAGGCCTGAGGTGACGAGGGGAGGTGTGGGAGAGAGTAAGGTGGGTGGAAATACATGCCGAGAGTTAAAACTCCAGGTGGTGGTGGATATCAACAGTTCTTTGCATGCAATTTCGTTGTGGCGTATTGAGGTTCCGAGAGGAGAGGATCAATGGCCGAGCTCATCTCCAGTTGCAATTTTGGAATACATGATTTGGTTGTGGAAGGGTATCGGCATTGTCTTCATGGCGATGGTTCTAGGGCATCTGTTATCTCTTCCTTTTAACCCTTGCCAACGATATATTGATACTATGAAAGTAGTTCGTAATATTTTTGTTCCTTCCTGTGAATAGGTGACTGTGAGATTTTGTGTTTTCTGTTTTTTAGATGGGAATGTGGATGAATCTGCTATTTTTAAAATGGTTTCAATTCGGTATGGTATTTTATTGCTTCATATGGGAATGTATGGCGTAATATGGACCTTCGATCTTTGCGGGAAGGGCATCCGTCATGGTCAACATGGTTGTTTCTATATTTGGTCGAATTGGTTTTCAATTATGACCTGTAGGATCTCATTTTTGGTTTATCATAACTTTAAATTTTGATGTGGGAAGTGGCCTGAAGAGTAGGCAAACAATTCTTTCCCCATAAGGAGACAAACCACTACAATTTGTATTGGTTCAGTGTAATGCTAGAGCACAAGGTGCTAGTAATTGGAGAAGAGTACCAATGGTAGCAGGATGCCCATATATGTTGTAATTTTATAAGACATTAACCTAATTTTATACTTCCCCTGCTTCTGTTCTTTGTTAATGTATAAGGTGCTAGTAAGTTGAGAGCTCGACCAGTTTGCGAGCCGTGGGCTTCTGGTCGACTGACGGTTTTGCTTAACGACTATTCTGTTGTTGAATGGGGGTTGATGAATATGACTCGGCCAATCATAGAAAAAAATGAAATTGATACAGGGAAGGAAGAGGAGATTCCTCCTCGCAAACACCAAGGCGAAACTAGCTAGAAATCACAGTCTCAACATATTGGTGCCGCGACTCAAGCTTATGTTACATGCACCCCTGCTCAGGTGCGACAAATGATTATAGAATAAAATGATTACCTAGTCTTGATGATGAACCACACTAGTTGGTTCGAAACGCGTCGACTTTGTTCGATAATGTGATTATTACCGAAAGATTTCTTCATCAAATGATTATAGGTTGGGAGGCAAACCTCAACCAACGTGTTGAGCATGAGATACAGGAGGAAGAATGGTGGTTGTTGGTTCCAGATCCCGATAATACCCGCGACAGGCTTACCCAGTATAAACAAACAATTCATCTCTACTGGATGATGAAGAACATAATTTCCAGGGCAAACACAATAGGTTTCATTAAAACTGATCTAGGATTTTAGGAAATCCAAAAGGAATTCTAATTTGTCTAATTTCAAATTCAGTAGCAAAATGTTTGGTTGGGACGCATTGAGCGGCACATCCAGTGCCTCCCTCAATCAGAGATTCTGGGTTCCAGTGCAAAGGACCCAACTCAATTAGCTTTTAGATGCTTCTTTTTTGTTTTTGTTAAATTTTTATGTTATATATGTCGTTAAGCAGTACTGTTGTTAGTATGTTAAGAGTGAACTGAGTTTTAGAAATTCAGGCCTATTAGGCCAAGTTTGACAAACTTAAAAACTTCCGATTTTAGATGTCTTATAATGTGTTCCAATGGCCAAGATATTTGGTTTTCCAATGGATAGGTTAAGGCCAAGGAATGGCTATTATGGTTGTAACTTGTTTTTTATGAATGAATGAAAGGTCCTACTAAACTTTAAAAAAAAATAAAAGTAAAATTATTATTTAAATCAACTAAAATAAATATTGATTTCGAAATTTACATAATAATATAAATCTTGACAACATTTAATATGTTTTGTTGAAGAAACTTATCGCAGTGGCAAAGGCATTCCAACTAGATAATCTCAAGTCAATAAAAACATATTATTAAGCTAACCTTAAAGACATTTATAAAATTGTTATTTTATTGTGTAAAATAATATGAATGTTCTCATTCCTATTAAAAAAACACATTTAATATGTTCTATTATAATAAAATATTCATTTAATACGTTCTATTATAATAATATATTTTTATTTGTGCATGTAATTTTTCCTTTACAAGTAGTGTGAACCTCTCAAAGCTCGTGGGAGGAGGTTTGCTTACCATGGTTTGTTTATTTGAGCATTGTGCTATGCAAAATGGAAGGATGCACAAATAACGCTATTGGAAGAATCCAAATCAAAGGTTAGAAAACGTCCACAAGCAAAGTCGAAGGATGGCCCTTTTCACACCCGCACAAAAAGTTTTTCTTTTTCAAAACTAAAATCCACAAGAATAAATACTCACATGCAGCCATGGGGTACTGAGATTCTTACCGAGATTATTTTTAAAACTAACATCTACAAGAATAAATGCTTGTACTGAGATTGATTTCCAGAATAAATGCTTGTACTGGGATTTCCAGAGTAACTTTTGTACTGCAATTAATATTTCTAGAATTATAGCTTCATGAATGTATTAGGATAGTGCATGTTAACCTTTAGATTGTATACTTACTTAAATTCAAAAATTGACATATAATTCATGAATGTACTATGATAGTACATGTTAATCTTTAGATTGTATACTTAAATTCAAAAATTGACATATAATACCCATGCATTAATAAAACTATAAACTATAACTCTAGCCAGTTCCTTTTATACAGAGACGCCAAGAATAATTGTGACTCTGACCTGCTGCTCAGCTATACTCGAGGGTTTCGCATAATGGGTGACGACAAGATGAGTGGAGTCACGTCTATGGCATAATGGCAAAGCAAAATTTGCAAAAAAAAATAATATAAATAATGGAACTGAATGAGATCTGAATTCTGCTGCAATATTCTGACGTGACGTACTCGAATGAGTATAGTGTCGCAAGGCAATTAATAAATCGTAAGGCAATTAATAAAGCTGTAGTCTTTCCAGGTAAAGTTTTGCCCTAGAATCTGGTAAAGATTTTTAAAAAATCCGGCAAAGATTTCATCAGAATCATGTTTACAGTTGTTAAATTTTAGTATTTTGAGTGCCCTAAAGGTTTTTGGTAGTGCTGAATCCATTTCCAACCTCAAAAATGGATTCCAAACACTCCAAGTACCTGATTTCTTGAATTTTAGTTGCCCAGATTTTGGCAAAAAACTGCCATCCGGGCTATTTAGTTCCCTGGGTAGACAACTCCATTAATAAATTGTAAGTCATAGAGAATTAAATGCGATGGTATATTTTCATGGTATTTAATTTTTTAATTTTTATCTAAAATCTAATAATAAATAATATATGCAGCCATGGTGTACTGAGATTTCTATAGCAATCTTTGCAGGTATTGAGATAATTAATATTTAATATTTTAGGAGTTATAATTTCATTAATACACTGACTTAGGAGTTATATATCAATATTTAGATTTTGTATTTGTCTAAATCCAAAAGTAATTTGCATATAATGCCTAATACATTAATTAAACTATATCTCAACCCCTTTCTACTGAAATGTCCAAAATACTTTTATATAAAATCGTACATGCCACTCTACGCTTTTGTCAATATAGCAGAAGCATGACACTTGTGAGTCTGTGACCTGCTGCTCAGGGACAAGATGAGTGCAGTCACGTACATGGAACAGCAAAATTTGCAAAAAATAATATAAAGTAATGGAACAACATGGAACTGAATGAGATGTGAATTCTGCTGCAATATTCTGACGTGACGTACCGGACATGAGTATAGTGTCGCAATAGTTCGTTCAAAGTTCAACCGTGAACGAATCTCCTGGGGTTCAGGGACATTCTTGATGGTGAAGGAAAATTGAATCATCATATAGCTATTGTATGTTGGTCAAGGACCATGCAAAAGTCCATTTGAAGACAAATTGTACGTTTAATCATAAACTTTTAACCTATTTTCGTGTATCCAAGAAACTAATAACTAATTAAACAAAATAAATCTAAAATATTTATTCAATTTTTCAACTTTACTGCTTAATAAATTATTTAAAAATATATATTTCTCATTTATATTCAAAAATATATTTATCCCAAATAAAATTATTTTAATAAAGAAATATTTTTACTATTGTAATTATAATAACCATTTTTTAATCATTACCAAAACATACCACTTTGTAATCTTTAAAAAACAAAGTTCAGCTCCCATGATTTTGAAAGTAATTTCTCATGTAAAAGAAATATGCCATAAAATATTGTTCAATATATACATCCATCTGTAAATCTAATTATTAAAAAATAATATATTGATATAACTAAATTATATTAATCGATGAAATTGGAGCAATCTACCAAAGATGCATGAGTATTTATGTCAACAATTGCAGAAGACATGAAGTTTGGCAAACAACACAGGAGCTCACAGGTGCAAATCACCAGGAGCTCCCACAAGCAAATGCACCCGGTTGGGGTTTCTCATTAAACACCAATAATTAAATAGATACATTAGGTAAAACAGATTACTAAATGATAGGAACTGAATGTCTAATAAAATGCAAAATCACAACTACGTAACCAAATACCACCTAATCTCCATTAATTTCTAACACTCCCCCTTAATGGAGAAAGGGATTTTTAAACACACCTAATGTATCCCTAAACAAATCAAACTTTAGTCTTCCTAGTGGCTTAGTGAATATATCAGCCATATTATCACAAGAATTACAATACTCTACAGAAATCTCTTTGGACTGCACTTTCTCCCTAACAAAATGAAATTGAGTATCGATGTGCTTAGTGTTTTTATGAAACACAAGATTGTAAGCCAGTTTGATGGAACTCAGATTGTCGCAATTGATGATCATAGCTTCTGTCTGTTCTTCACCTGCATCTTGGAGACGTCTACGCAACCAAACTGCCTCACATGTCGCTGCACACATGGCTTGATATTCTGCTTCTGCTAAGGATAAAGCAACAGCATGCTGCTTCTTGCTGCACTAAGAGATGACCCCGGAACCAATGTTGAAGGTGTAACCTGTAATTGATCTTCTGTCATCTAGATTTCCTGCCCAATCTGAGTCTGTGTAACATGTCAACTTAACATAAAATGAGTCATAATACAAAATACCAAAGTCTGATGTTCCTTGCAGATACCTTAATACTCCTCTCGCTGCACTCCAATGACTGTCATGGGGTTGAGTCATAAACTGACTCAGAACACTCACTGCATAAGCTAAGTCTGGTCTTGTTGTAGTCAAATAAATAAGACTACCAACCAATTGTCTGTACAATGTTGCATCTGCATATTTCGAACCATCATTCATCTGAAGTTTGTTGTTCTGTTGTAAAGGTACACATGAAGGCTTACACTCATCCATCTTAAACCTGGATAACAAACTCTTTGCATACTTACCCTGGGACAAAAAAGTTTGGCTTGAATCTCTCCAAACTTCTAGACCCAAACAGTATTGCATTTCTCCAAGGTCCTTCATCTCAAATTTCTGTGATAATTGCTGCTTGATTTCTTCAATGAGATTGTCTGCACTTCCTGTTATTATCAGATCATCTACATATAAAGAAATCACCACTATTTGTCCTTCATTATTAAACACGGTATATAGATTGGGATCATTTTTTCTCTTTTCATAACCATGCATGAGGAAAAAAGAATCAATTTTTTCATACCAGGATCTAGGTGCCTGCTTTAAACCATATAAAGCTTTCTTTGATCTACATACTAGATGTTCTTCTCCCTTCTTAACAAACCCTTCAGGCTATATTAAATATACTTCTTCTTTTAAATCACCATTTAAGAAAGCAGATTTAACATCTAATTGACGTATTTTACAATGATGTTTAGTGGCTAAAGCAATAATCATTCTGATGGTATTTAATTTTGCAACAGGGGAAAATGTCTCCTCAAAATCAATACCTTCTATCTGGGAATATCCCTTTGCCACCAACCTTGCTTTATGCTTATCAATAGACCCATCTGCTCTAAATTTCAACTTAAATAACCATCTACAACCTATGGGTTGTTTATCATCAGGAAGTTTTACTAGATCCCAAGTATTGTTCTTAATGATAGGTTCATATTCCTCATTCATTGCTTTCTTCCATTCAAGACTTTTACTAGTTTCATAAAAATTAGAAGGTTCTGCAATGTTTAACATACCAGTCATAAGTGCACAATCCCTATATCGAGCTGGTAACTGTTTTGGCTTGCTTGATCTTCTGAGTGGTGGGGGTTCAATTATTTTGCTTCTTTCTTCTC
The DNA here is from genome assembly GCA_034641835.2 of Pinus albicaulis. Classification (NCBI taxonomy): domain Eukaryota; kingdom Viridiplantae; phylum Streptophyta; class Pinopsida; order Pinales; family Pinaceae; genus Pinus; species Pinus albicaulis. Next base: position 91,896,461 of record CM076569.1, on the reverse strand, counting down.
TTTGTGGACTGAACTCCACATTATCTTGTTGTTGCTGTACCTGCTGCTATTCCTGTTGTTGTTCCTGCTTCTGTTCCTGCTGCTGACTGACTCTTGTTTCACTATCCTCTTCTGAAAGTAAGGGTACATGCCATTCTTCATTGTTTTGGACAGGATTTCCATCATCAATCTGTTCATGGAATAATACATCTCTATTGACAAACACCTTGTGAGTAGCAGGGTCAAACAATTTATAAGCCTTATACTCACTGTAGTATCCAATGAAAGTGCATTTAATGGCCTTTTAATCTAACTTCTTCCTGTTCTCTTTGGGAATATGTGCAAAAGCTTTACAGCCAAATACTCTAAGATGACTTACTGCAGGCTTGAAGCCAAATAATGCTTCAAAAGGATTTTTGTGCTCGAGACTTTTAGTAGGACTCCTATTCTTTAAATACACTGCAGTATTAACAACTTCTGCCCAAAAACCATTGGTTAGATTCTTACCTTTCAACATACTGCGAGCACACTCCACCAGTGTTTTGGTTTTCCTCTTAGGAACTCCATTCTGCTGAGGAGTGTAAGGTGTTGTAAATTGCTGTTGTATCCCATGCTCGTTGTAGTATTTGATGAAGACTCCTTTCTTGAATTCTCCCCCTTGATATGATCAAAGAATCCTGATGAACTTTCCTGTTTGCTTCTCAATCATGTTTCTGAATTGCTTAAAATATTCAAAAGCATGAATTTTCTGTTTAAGAAAATACACCCATGTGAATCTTGCACATTCATCAACAAAGATTAAAAAATAATAGGCCCCACCTAACAACCTTGTCTGCATTGGGCCACATAAGTTAGTGTGTACAAGTTCGAGTATATCCCTCTGTTTTCTATCTTTAATGGCAGGAAATTCATCTCTATGTTGTTTACCGAATGCACATGCTTCACAATCAATATGCAACTTTTTCAAAACAGGAAGACCATCTACCAAACCTTTGTTCTACAATAGAAGGAGATCACTGAAATTAATATGCCCAAGTCGCTGATGCCACAAATTTTCAGCAGACTTATCTGACGACATCAAGGCTTGCTGAGGCTTACTCTTCACATCCAGTTTGTAGAGTCCCCCTATGCGAATACCTGTAGCAATGGGCTTCATCTGATCCAAAAAATCTTTAATAATGCAATGAGATTTAAAAAATGCTACTTTGAGGTCTTGATCTGTAATCTTTGACACATAAATCAAGTTCTTCTTAATGCCAGGAACATACCACACATCAGATATATTCCTGATCTTACCATCAGGCAGAGTAACAAGGACATCTCCATGTCCCTTGATATCATACCCTATATTATCTCAAGGTAAAATTTTACTCCAGAGTTGGATTCTTTAAAATTTCTGAACCATTGCTTTTTACCTGACATATGCGAGGAGGCTCTAGAATCTACGAACCAAATATCTGATTCATCCTCCTCAGTAGCTAAGGTAGTGTCAGCCTGAACCATAAACAATCTAACATCTAGATTCTGATCTGTGTCTGCATCTGCATCTGCATCCGCGAAATGACCTACATGTCTTCTCTGCTTGTACCTCTCCTGATTTGCCTTCTTCTTATGACAAAATTTAGCAATATGGCCTATCTTACCACATTAAAAGCATTTAAGAGCAGAGTCATTTTTATGCGAGGTCATACCTTGTGGTGTCCTTTTTGATGTGTTGCCCCTCCTCTGATCAGCCATTGCTCTCGCTTTTGGCTTGAACTTTGTTATCAATGCAAGATCTGGATCTTGAGGTTTGAGAGACAACCTCCTTTCCTCTTCTTGTAGCAAAATACCAGTAAGCTCTTCAAAACATGGAGGCTTTTCTCTTGCATTCAATCCGGTTATAAACATCTGATAGTCATCCGTCATGTTGTTCATGGTAATTGTCACTAGATCATCATTTTCCACGGTTTGACCGATATCAGATAGTTTATATTTAACTTCCTTTATCTGGGATAAGAATGACGAAACAGACTCATTCTCCTCCATCTTGATTGAGAGGATATTCTTCCTGAGGAACAAGGTTCGACTGGTGTTCTTGATTTCATACATGTCTTTGAGAGTTGTCCAGATGTCATTTTCTGTCTTGCAATCCTGAATATGAGGGATGATGCAATCTTTAACTGACAATTTGAGTAGCACCTTTGCCTTCATCTCCCTTTTCTCCCACTCTTGAATTGTTGCATTTGTTCCACCATTTGCAACAGTCGGTTTAACTTCATCGCCGATGACAATGCTATAGGAATTTTATCCCTCCAGCAAAGTCTGAAGCTTAAATTTCCAATTTGTGTAATTGGAACCATCCAACTTGCTACTTTCATTTAAGTAATTTTCCATCTGAGCATTCATCTTGGAAAAAAAAAGAGACTACCCCAACAACTTAAAAGGAACAACCCCCTATTATCACAACAAATTGAATATAGTTGTGAATTATAGCAGTTGTGAAATACAAATTATGAATTACAGTTGAGAATACAAATTAAATAAAGCAGCAGTATGTTTTTACAACAACAAAATTATACGTTGACTTAATGGCATGATGGGATTCTCAAATTTGTGATGCTAAGCAAGTGAGGCTTCACTCCAGCAATTCGATGACGAAGGAAGAAACAAAGCAGGATTTTTTCTCTAATGAGGGCTTGCCGGATCAATATATAATACAGTTGACAATGTATAATAGAAATCTCTGCGATCAAATCAACTCACAGATCCTCAAAAAAAAAATTTGTATATAAATACGCATTCAAGTTTTGCACTCGCACAACACCTCAATGCACCACATCACAGATCCACAGCCATTTAATAATGACCAGAGTGTTGCTTCAAGTTTCTAACACAAAAAAAATGATCCACAGATCTGCTCTCACCTTCCAATAGATTGGCAGTGTTGATCATAATCGGCTTCCTATTAAATTTTCACAGGCAATCTGACTTAAACCTCACAAATCCCCTCTTGCAGCCTTAAAAAATCCTTTTGCTAACTATCGCTGCCGTTTCCTGCCCCCAAATCACATTATAAAAGGCTGCAAAACCCATATCTGAAATCTATCAGGCCTAGCCCCTTCGGACAAGCCTCTGCTCCTTTTCCTCCAGGTAACCGAAATCCAGAACCGAGCGCTAGCCTTGAAGGTGCTTATCGCGTATGAATATCGGGCGCGCCCACAACCGTCGATCTTTACAGATCGAATGGCATTCGCAATGCTCCACCGCGCCCGTGACCCACTCCATTCATCGCTCGAACCGCATCTCAGCCGTCCGTTCACCTGCCAATCCAACGGTTCATATCTCACTTGCCCCAGTGGTCCCCGTCGTGCACTACTCCAAAACCCAGTGGTATCTATCGCACCGCCTTTCGGCGGTGGGCGGTAATTCTCTTTAGCAAGCGATTCCACTCATCGCCCGACACGTGGCTTAGCGCACTATTGCAAAACCACCCTCCATCCCACGTTATTGTTCGACCAAGGATACGGAGCGATATGCATATCAGTCGTCCGATCCGGGGCGATCCATCCGACGGTCATCACGCTCTAAAGCTGCACGAGATTTAACGCAAGGAAATCGTACCCCTGGCCCACTGTCAATCACCCCCAACGCCGTTTCAACCGTCGATCTCCGCCAAGATCGGACGACCCTCATTTAACCCACGCCATTGACCCGGTCCTCCTCCACGTCACCATTCCACGTGCCATTCAACGTATTCTCTTCCACCTTCCATATATCTCATTCTAAAGGGCAAATTCAAAGTTGTTCATCTGCTACGTTCTGCCAACCTTCTCCATTTCCACCTCCCACCGTCACGCTGCATTTCCTATCATCGCCCTGCATTTCTCGACCTGTCTACCATGCCGCACTGTCTCACCATGATCCCCACTGTGTTCACCTTCCCGCGCATGGTTTTCTTTAACGAGTTTGCGGATTTTACACGTTTACAGTGGTGGAAAACTATCATGATTCACAGTCGCTATTACTGTCAAAGGACCATTTCCAAGATTTGAAATTATGAAGAAAGGCCCGGGAAGATATGCCGACAAGACTTCCATTAAATATGCAGGGTTAAAACCTAACAAACCCTGCATAGCCATTCAAAGCATAGATTGTGTAGATGAGGATATTAATGTTGCAGCAAAGAGTATCAGTGAGAAATCAGGGGAATTCGACAATCAGCATTGAAGGCTTCAGGCCTTAATTCAAGGTTAGAAGATAGAGGGTACCATGCATAGGAAACAATACCCTCCAGGTTTCATTTCAGCAGGATTTTCTTTCAGGAGAGGACAGAATGTTCATATGGCTTTATCTCTATACCGTGTCCCTGAAGGGACTTTCACCCAGTGCATTTATTTCAGAAGGCAGGCTACAAAGAACGTACAACACCACAAAGTCATCGAGCAGTATGGGCGTGCACGTCTTCGCCATCTCGTCTTTATGAAGTAAATTGATGGTTCATCACCTACTTCATTTATTAAGCTTTCTTTTTCTCTATAAAACCCCCGAAGAACAGATTATTAAGGGTTCCAGATTCTATCAGAAAATTATGCAGTGAAAATCAGTCCACTCTGAAACCCCTGAATTATCTATAGAAGACTTTCCATCCTCTTCTTCTCAAGAAGCTCAAGTGTCAGGCCCCGACTCCACTGTGGGAGATACTGTTACTATTATTCAGATAGTCCACCTCGAGGAGGTGTCAAAAATAAATATTGTTTTCACCCTAATCCTGAGGTTGAGGAGGTTAAAGAAGTCACTGAAGTATCTGCTGTTAACATACCATTGGTTCCAATTTGTGTAATTGGAACCATCCAACTTGCTACTTTCATTTAAGTAATTTTCCATCTGAGCATTCATCTTGGAAAAAAAGAGAGACTACCCCAACAACTTAAAAGGAACAACCCCCTATTATCACAACAAATTGAATATAGTTGTGAATTACAGCAGTTGTGAAATACAAATTATGAATTATAGTTGAGAATACAAATTAAATAAAGCAGCAGTATGTTTTTACAACAACAAAATTATACGTTGACTTAATGGCATGATAGGATTCTCAAATTTGTGATGCTAAGCAAGTGAGGCTTCACTCCAGCAATTCGATGACAAAGGAAGAAACAAAGCAGGATTTTTGCTCTAATGAGGGCTTGCCGGATCAATATATAATACAGTTGACAATGTATAATAGAAATCTCTGCGATCAAATCAACTCACAGATCCTCAAAAAAAAAAAATTGTATATAAATACGCATTCAAGTTTTGCACCCGCACAACACCTCAATGCACCACATCACAGATCCACAACCATTTAATAATGACCAGAGTGTTGCTTCAAGTTTCTAACACAAAAAAATGATCCACAGATCTGCTCTCACCTTCCAATAGATCGACAGAGTTGATCATAATCGGCTTCCTATTAAATTTTCACAGGCAATCTGACTTAAACCTCACAAATCCCCTCTTGCAGCCTTAAAAAATCCTTTTTCTGACTATCGCTGCCGTTTCCTGCCCCCAAATCACATTATAAAAGGCTGCAAAGCCCATATCTGAAATCTATTAGGCCTAGCCCCTTCAGCCAAGCCTCTGCTCCTTTTTCTCCAAGTAACCGAAATCCAGAACCGAGCGCTAGCCTTGAAGACGCTTATCACGTATGAATATCGGGCGCGCCCACAACCGTCGATCTTTACAGATCGAATGGCATTCGCAATGCTCCACCGCGCCCGTGACCCACTCCATTCATCGCCCGAACCGCATCTCAGCCGTTCGTTCACCTGCCAATCCAATGGTTCATATCTCACTTGCCCCGGTGGTCCCCGTCGTGCACTACTCCAAAACCCAGTGGTATCTATCGCACCGCCTTTCGGCAGTGGGCGGTAATTCTCGTTTAGCCAGCGATTCCACTCATTGCCCGACACGTGGCTTAGCGCACTATTGCAAAACCACCCTCCATCGCACGTTATTGTTCGACCAAGGATACAGAGTGATATGCATATCAGCTGTCCGATCCGGGGCGATCCATCCGACGATCATCACGCTCTGAAGCTGCACGAGATTTAACGCAAGGAAATCGTACCCTTGGCCCACTGTTAATCGCCCCCAATGCTGTTTCAACCGTCGATCTCCGCCAAGATCAGACGGCCCTCATTTAACCCACATCATTGACCCGTTCCTCCTCCACGTCACCATTCCATGTGCCATTCAACGTATTCTCTTCCACCTTCCATATATCTCATTCTAAAGGGAAAATTCAAAGTTGTTCATCTGCTAAGTTCTGCCAACCTTCTCCATTGCCACCTCCCACCGTCACGCTGCATTTCCTCTCATCGCCCTGCATTTCTCGACCTGTCTACCATGCCGCACTGTCTCACCATGATCCCCACTGTGTTCACCTTCCCGCGCATGGTTTTCTTTAACGAGTTTGCGGATTTTACAAGTTTACAGTGGTGGAAAACTATCATGATTCACAGTCTCTATTACTGTCAAAGGACCATTTCCAGGAGTTGAAATTATGAAGAAAGGCCCGGGAAGATATGCCGACAAGACTTCCATTAAATATGCAGGGTTAAAACCTAACAAACCCTACATAGCCATTCAAAGCATAGATTGTGTAGATGAGGATATTAATGTTGCGGCAAAGAGTATCAGTGAGAAATCAGGGGAATTCGACGATCAGCATTGAAGGCTTCAGGCCTTAATTCAAGGTTAGAAGATAGAGGGTACCATGCATAGGAAACAATACCCTCCAGGTTTCATTTCAGCAGGATTTTCTTTCAGGAGAGGACAGAATGTTCATATGGCTTTATTTCTATACCGTGTCCCTGAAGGGACTTTCACCCAGTGCATTTATTTCATAAGGCAGGCTACAAAGAACGTACAACACCACAAAGTCATCGAGCAGTATGGGCGTGCACGTCTCCGCCATCTCGTCTTTATGAAGTAAATTCATGGTAAATCACCTACTTCATTTATTAAGCTTTCTTTTTCTCTATAAAACCCCCGAAGAACATATTATTAAGGGTTCCAGATTCTATCAGAAAATTATGCAGTGAAAGGATTTTTGCAGACATTTTGTAAAACTCTTGTATGAAGGCTCGGAGCCCATAGGGTCTCAGTGAGGAGGAGTTCCATCTGTTAAAGAGGATTCTGGTCTTTGGTATTTCACAGTCTGTAAATTTCTCTTATGTGTTATTTAAATAGATCATTTCACTTCATCCATTCTCTTGTCTCATGTTTTGGAATGCGAGTGGCTCACTGATCTGTGGTATGGATTTATCCTAGTTGATACCCATGCTCCGATTATTCAAGCGCTTTAAATATGGCTCATGCATGATATTTTGTTCCACTATTCATCTAAACCGTATTTCTGCTATATTAGTTGCTTTGGGAGGGTGTTTTTAAAACGCTATTGTCATGTATGGATTCTTAGATTGGTAAGCCCATGCATGGTGGTATTGTGTATCTGGATATCAGCTCAATGTTAACTAATATCTCCTCAATATTTCATTCACTACATACACCTTCTGATAACTTATTTCTGTGAGGTATTTCTGAATCGGCCCGCTTTACAGTAAGCTGTCTCTGAATTGTCTGTTGCTTTTATATTGGAGTTTTGCATGTGGCCTCTGCAGTATTCCTATCTCTGTATCAGTTTCTGAAGGTCTTGGTCCCATTCAGATTAATATTCCTTGTTTTACAAGAGATAAGCATGAGAGCTTGTTATTAATAACTTCCTCTGTTATATCATATGCTCCTTGCTATATAAGATGACCTAGGCACTGGTCTATCACAACTCTAGGCTGTCTCTAGGAGCGACAACATCTTTTTGGCGCCATTGCCGGAGAACGAAGTTGAGAAAATTTAAATCCCTGGGCCTTGACAAAATCCAATTCACTCTTCAAGTAGGTGAGTATGGAGAGTTGAGAGTTGTAGATCTCTCACCTTGGCGACTCCACATTTGTTTATTTGATAAATCTATTTGCAGTCCTGGCTCCTCGAAAGCCACACTTGAGGTCAGATACATCTAAGCCAAAGACACCTTCAGTATCTGAACCTGAAAAGATCATACATAGAAGAAATTGGAGGGAAAGAAAATTAGTCCATTCTGAAATCCCTAAATTGTCTATAGAAGACTTTCCATCCTCTTCTTCTCAAGAAGCTCAAGTGCCAGATCCCAACTCCACTGTGGGAGATACCGATTATTACTATTCAAATAGTCCACCCCGAGGAGGTATCAGAAATAAAGATAATTTTCACCCTACTCCTGAGGTTGAAGAGGTTAAAGAAGTCACTGAAGTATCTGCTGTTAATAGACCATTATCCCCCTCAACACCTCAGCCTGCTGTTCATTACATTTCTATTGTTATTCATACTCCACTTCCACCTCCTCCTCCTCCTCTTACTCATCAAACTATTGCACTACCTCCACCCCCTCCAATGGCCAATGTTCCAGGTTTCTTGCTAAATAAATATGCCCCTTTGGCATTACCCCAAGTGTTGAATGATTTGTCACAGGATTATTTGAAGATTTTACCCCGATTCAATGGGGAAAATGAGATTGATGCTCAAAAACATCTTGAGGTCTTCTGTGCTTTTGCAGAGAATTTTAATGTGGAACATTTAGATGTGGTCTTAAGGCTTTTTGTCCAATCTCTTGATGGTGAAGCTCGAAAATGGTTTAAGACATTGGCAAGTCGTTCTATTACCACTTGGGAAATAATGGAAGATACTTTTCTCAGAAAATGGGGAGAGAAGAAAGACCATGGACATTGTCTTACTGAGTTCAATACACTCAAGAAATGACATAATGAAGGGGTATCATAATTTATCAAAAGATTTAATAAATTGTATTTGGGTCTTCCTGCTGAGATGAAACCTCATCAAACTGCTGCTAAGGTTGTTTTTGTAGCAGCTTTTGATTCAGAATTTGGTTTCTCTCTCAGAGAAAGAAAGCCTGCTACTTTGGATGATGCTCAGTCAGATGCACTAGAGTTGGAAGCAAACTTTGCCTCCACTGAAAAATCAAAGGGAAAATCTGAACAAGATACTAGAAGAAGGGGCAAAGAAGAGGTATCCACCTCTTATCAAGACAGAGACTCAGCTAATGACAGAATTGAAGAAATGATAAAAATGATTAAGAACCTTTCTGGTAAACTAGTCAAGCTTGAATTGGAAGCCAAGAATTCAGCCTCCAAGAATTTCCACAATGCTCAAAACAGAGGTTATAACCCTCAGTATAGGAAACCACCCCTACAAATATTGCCAAGGGAAGCAAAGGAACAACAGGAGCAGGTACCACACCCATTGTACCTGGAAGGTCCAGTAGATGATTCTACTGAAGACACTACCTATGGACTGGAGGATGCAAATCTTGCTTTTTCAAATAGTGATGGAGAAGAATGCCCTTTGCAGGGAAATGAAGGAGCTGAGTGCCCATTGTAAGAAGAAGAAAATACCAGAGACACAAAAGACGCAGAAATTGATCATTATTGTAAACAATTTGCTGATTTTATGCAAGCACAGTTCAATAGAAGATATGATCTCAGATCTTCTAGGAAGAGGACTCGTACTCAAGATCAAGAAGAGGAGCCTCCCTAGAAGGAAGCACCTGCTTAGAAAGAATCAACAGTGCAGAAAGTCACAGACAAAGGTAAGGGCCCTCTAAACAAACCTTTGTAGTCTAATGATCAAATTCCTTCCCCTTCAAAAGTAGTCATTCCCCCTAATACCAAGTCTGAGTCAAAAGAATTCAAATCCTCAGCTGAAAATAAAGAGTCAAAAGAGGTTGTAATAGAGAAGTCCCCACCTGTTTTCAGTTTTCAAAAGGAACTTGAGAAATTCAAAATCCCAGTTCCCCTGACTGAACTATTAAAGCAACCTGCATATCAATCCCAAGTAACCTCTTTTATGATCCCTCCAGAAGCTGCACTCACCCCAGATAGCCTCAACCTTCAAGAAGAAAGACCCATGGTTGTCTTTGGTCCACATGTTGAGGAATTAGATGCTTCTACTCCTCCCTTTTATGTGTCTCTAATGATTCATGACTTGCTATTACATAATTGTCTGTTGGATTCTGGAGCATCCCATAATCTCATACCTCTGTCAGTCATGGAAAAACTAGGATTACAAATCACTCGTCCATACAAGGACCTTTATTCATTTGACTCCAAAAGAGTAAAATTCTTAGGGATGATCAAGGATTTGGTGGTTAATTTGGCCCAAATCCCAGCTAAAAGTGTGGTAATGGACATCGTGGTGGCTGACATCCCAACTCGTTTTGGTATGTTGCTGTCAAGGTCCTGGGGAACAAAAATCGGTGGATCACTCAAGATGGATTTAACATACGCCACTATCCCAGTTTTTGGTGGCCAAGAGAGGAGGTTGTACAGGGAGACTAGATTTGTCAAGATGGTGACTAAGGCTGATAACTCTGTAAATTCACTAGTCTACAGTAAGGAAGGAGATTTTTCATGCTTGATGCTGGAAGAAGACCAAGATTATGCTCATGAACCATCCTTCTGTCAGATCAAGACTGAACAGCCCGCAGAGAGCCATGAAGCGGGGATCTGGACACTTCATTTTAATGGAGAAAATTCAAAAGAAGGTAATGGAGCTGGAATATTATTGATTTCTCCTACAGGAAGGTGGGTTCCCTTGTCCTTCAAGCTAGACTATGAAGCCACTAATAATGTGGCTGAATATGAAGCACTTCTGTTAGGATTGCAGACAGCCAGGAATATGAACATACAAAGCTTAAAGGTTCTAGGAGACTTTGAGCTGGTGGTCAGACAAGTCAGGAATCAGTGTCAAACCAAACATCCTAGGCTAAGGGCTTATAGGAATGAAGTTTTGGACATGGTAGAAAATTTCTTCTTGGCATTCAATATCCATTTCATGCCCCAAGAACAGAATAGGATGGCTGATTCCCTTGCTGTAGCTGCTAGTACATTTCGACCACCTCAGAACCCTCTTTTAAGATATGAAGTTGAGGTGCGTTATCGACCATCAATCCCAGATAACATCAAACACTGGCAGGTATTTGAAGATGAAGAACAGATGAAGAGATTCCTGGAAATAGTGGGAGAGTTCTCCAATATGGAGATTGATGTCGATGAAGAAGAGGTTGATTCTGAAGATACTTCAGAAAGAAATTGGGAGGAGAAAGTGGCAGGTAATAAGGTGTTGCAGTTAAAGGGAAACATTATACCTAGAGGGCTGGTGCCTCTAGAAAGATTATTTGACAAGAATGATGTCCCACTGCAGCCAAGCAAAGTGGTAGAAGAAAATCAGATAGAGGGCCTGAATCTTGGTACTGAGGCTGACTCCAAAATTGTAAAACTGTCCAGGAAGATCCCTGGAGAATATAAAAAGCTATATCAGAAATTATTTCAGTCTTACAAAGATGTATTTGCATGGTCCTATCAGGACTTGAAAACTTTTGACATCAGTATTATGCAGCACAAAATTCCACTGAAGGGTGATGCAAAGCCTCATAAGCAGAAGCTCAGACATATAAATCCCCTGCTGCTTCCTTCCATTGAGAAGGAAATTAAGAAACTGTTAAAGGCAAAAATAATTGTACCATTGACGTACTCTGAATGGGTGGAAAACCTAGTCCCTGTCCGGAAGAAGAATGGAGAAATAAGGCTGTGTGTGGATTTCAAAAATTTAAACAGAGCATCCTTAAAGGAAAATTATCCACTGCCTAAGATGGACCACATCTTGCAGAGGGTAGTTGGAGCTTCCAAAATGTCAATGATGGATGGGTTCTCTGGTTATAATCAAGTGGCTGTACTTCCGGAGGACCAAAAGAAGACTGCTTTCACCACACCTTGGGGTACATTTATGTATGCCAGGATGCCTTTTGGATTGATTAATGCGGGGGCCACTTTTCAGAGGGCCATGGACATTGCTTTTTTTGGGGAGCAGAATAAATTCCTGGTGGTCTACCTCGATGATATCACTGTATTTTCCAAGAATGATACTGAGCACATTGAGCATCTGCGCAGAACTTTTGAGAAATGAAGAAGGTATGGTCTTTCCCTTAATCCTCAGAAGTCTTTATTTGCTTTAGAAGAGGGTAAAATTTTGGGACACATTGTGACTAAAGATGGGGTGAAGATAGATCCTAAGAGGGTATAGGTTATAAATGGTATTGCTTTTCCCAGAAATAAGAAAGAGGTACAAGTATTCCTAGGGCGCATCAATTTCTTGAGAAGGTTTATCCCTAACTATGCTGAAATAGTTAGACATATAACTGACATGCTGAAGAAGGATAATGAAGTTAAATGGTCCCAGGAATCACGAGAGGCATTTACCAGAATAAAAAATGCTTTTGCAGAAGCCCCTGTGCTAGCTGGACCAGATTATGACAAACCTTTCATGATTTTTTCTTTTGCGTCACCTCATACAATAGCAGGAGTTTTATTGCAGAAAAATGAAGAAGGGTATGAGCAGCCCATAGCTTTCTTCAGTCAGGTGCTCCGTGATGCAGAATTAAAGTACAATATATTGGAAAAGCAAGCGTATGCCCTAGTAAAATCCCTCAAATCATTCCGCGTATATATCTTATAGTCCCATATCACTGCTTTTGTGTCTGCAGCTGCTGTAAAGGATATTCTTATTCAAGGGGATAGTGAAGGAAAAAGGGGGAAGTGGATTGCCAAGATACAGGAGTATGACTTAGACATCTGCCCTACTAGACTGATCAATGGACAGGGGCTTGCTAAAATGTTATCTGAATCAGACTATCAAGCTCTGGGCATGAATTTGTCCATTATAACAGGTGAGGAATCTGAAGAGAAAGAAGAACGACAGGGAATTGGAGTAGCTACTCCAGAAACACATATAAAGTACCTCACCAGTTAGTGGTACAAAGAGATAGTAGAATATCTCCTCACACTCAGCTGCCCACCAAGCTGTGATAAAGCTAAGTACAGAACACTAAGATTAAAATCACAGAAGTATATAGTCGCCAATGGCCGGCTATACTGGCGAGACCCCTCAGGCATCTTACTCTTGTGTCTCACAGAGGATGAGGTAGAGAATATTATAGCAGAATTTCATGAAGAAATCTGTGGGGGTCACTACAGCTGGAGGGCCACTGCTCACAAAATCCTGAAGGCTAGTTTTTATTGGCCCAAGATTTTTGGAGATGTTTTTGCCAGGGTTAGAGCATGTGAAAAGTGTCAGAAATTTGCTGAAAGGCAGAAGTTGGCATCTCTGCCCATGATTCCTGTGCATGTGGATGAACCACTTCGACAATGGGGAATAGATTTTATAGGTGAAATAGATCCTCCATCGAGTGGTCAGCATAAATGGATATTAATTGCCACTGATTATTTCACAAAATGGGTGGAAGCCATACCCGCGAGGAACGCCACAGATACTGTGATCATAAAGTTCATGGAGGAAAACATAATATCCAGGTTTGGTTGTCCTGCCAGAATAGTGACTGATAATACACAGGCTTTCAAGTCTGTGAAATTTGTGAGTTTCTACCAGCAATATAATATCACACTAAGTCACTCTACAGCCTATTATCCACAGGGAAATGGCTTGGTAGAGTCTTCCAATAAAACCCTGGTAAGGGCATTGAAGAAGACTATAAATGAAAACCAGAAAAATTGGGATTCCCAGTTAAAATTTGCTCTGTGGGCCAATATAATTACCAGCAAGAGAGCAACCGGAAAATCTCCATATGAATTGGTATATGGGAGGGCAGCAATATTTCCTATTCAATTAGCCCTACCAGTAGCTCGATTCACGCAGGAAATTCAGGAAGAGCCTGATGATATGACCAGGCGAATAAATCAGCTGGTGGAATTGGAAGAAACACACAATCAGATAAATCAAAGGCTGACAGAGTATCAGGAGAAGATGAAATACCTTTTTGATCAGCATGCTAAGGACCAGAATCTGCAAATTGGTGATCTAGTGCTCAGATGGGATATCCGGAGGGATGAAAAAGGAAAACATGGTAAATTCGATCCACTTTGGTTCGGCCCCTTCAAAATTGTGGAACAGGGAGGTAATTACACTTTCAAGCTGGAGAATTTACAGGGAGACTTGCTTGACGCCCCTGTAAATGGTTAGTTTCTTAAACCCTACTTCCAATTCTGATGCAGGCCGAGAGAGCCTGATGTATCATATTGTATATTAGTTTAGGTTTCATCTTTGTTTGAATAACGTGGGTGCTATGATGAATCATGAAATGAAAAGTGGAAGGGCTGAAGATCAGATTTTGCATAAAAGATGATCAGGTGGTCTGCGAAATTCTCGACACGTCTAGGGATGAACGTGACATCCCCAGGTGGAGCCAATGTTGATCATAATCGGCTTCCTATTAAATTTTCACAGGCAGTCTGACTTAAACCTCGCAAATCCCCTCTTGCAGCCTTAAAAAATACTTTTGCTGACTATCGCTGCCGTTTCCTGCCCCCAAATCACATTATAAAAGGCCGCAAAACCCATATTTGAAATCTATCAGGCCTAGCCCCTTCGGCGAAGCCTCTGCTCCTTTTCCTCCAGGTAATCGAAACCCAGAACCGAGTGCTAGCCTTGAAGGCGCTTATCGCGTATGAATATCAGGCGCGCCCACAACCATCGATATTTACAGATCGAACGACATTCGCAATGCTCCACCGCGCCTGTGACCCACTCCATTCATCGCCCGAACCGCATCTCAGCCTTCCATTCACCCGCCAATCCAACGGTTCATATCTCACTTGCCCCAGTGGTCCCCGCCGTGCACTACTCCAAAACCTGGTGGTATCTATCGCGGTGATTCTCGTTTAGCCAACGATTCCACTCATCACCTGACACGTGGCTCAGCGCACTATTGCAAAACTTCCCTCCATTGTGTTATTGCCTAAATCTACCTCAGGATGAAGGAAGGCAGAGTTCAGGGTAACATCAAACCACACTCAGTTTGGTAGCTAGCCCTACCAGAACAGGAGAGGGCTCTCTCCGGGTCAATCTCAGCGAAAAGTAAGCAATAGGGATTGAGATGACTGAAACAACAACTAATTTTAGGCTAGGTTTATAAATAAAGGAGTTTGATTGTGATTTTGGGGGTTTTCGTTGGATCAAAGGGAAAGGCAGTTTTGGGTGCGGGGCTAAGGCCTAGTTTTTGCAGAATTCTGATTGGGGCAAGGAAGGCAATAGTTTTGATGCTTTAGATTGAGTGAATGGGTGGATCAGACTGGTGGGGAGCTGAAGAGGGCAAGAGGGTCTCAAGAGTCCTCCTCAAACAGATGAAAACATGTAAAATTAAACAAAACTAAAGGCAGAGCAAAGCAAGCTACTGAATTCTACCTTTAACACTGATTTGCTTAATTTAAGAAGAAAGGAGAATGGAAATGGTACACATAAACATCAGTGACCTTAAAAATACATGGAGAAAAACAACATCAAAACACAGAGCCACAAGGATCCCAAAGAGGGCTGCAAACCCTGGTCTATTCCTTTGCCAAAATTGCAGAATGAATGTACAATGAAGTGCTGAGTAATCCCAAATGTCCAACCCTGAAAATGACTGAGAAAATACATCATATAGAAAATCCTAACCCATTCCCATGCCTCTAGGGGTCGAGCTCATCATTCTAGGAGCTGTTTCAACCATATCTAAACTAGGAACTAGAAAATAGGCCATGAAACAACTTGCCTCTATATGTTAGGAAACTGATCCATTCACTCACATTTCACCTTTTGGTGAATGAATCTTCTAGAAAAAGTAAAAATGTGCCAAAATTACATCATGGTTATGAAATTACATCAAGGCGGATCAAAATTTACATGAAAAAGTGAAACTGGCCAAAACTAGGCGAAATTCTGAGCTGCTGAGTGAAAAAGAGGCCAAAATTCTCTATGCGCCGCGCCCAAAATCTCTATGCGTAGCACAATTTTGGAGTTGATTTTGAGGCCCTTCCCGAAGTCTAAATTGATCTCATTATAGCTCGTTGGAAAGCCCTGCTTGTCTACTTTCCAACCCAAGTGGAATTTCTAGATTTGGTGTCCAGTTTCCCCTCCAAAAGTTCAATCTCCCAAGACTGGTTCCTGTGTGTGCAAAAAGTGGCAGAAAGGCCATTTTCAAGGTGTTTTTGACCCTTTAGGCAACCCAGAACTTGATGAAATTCTTAGGCCATTCCTGAGCATGCATAAATTTTCATAAAAAATCCAGAAATACCAAGTTTTCCTCCAGAAGATCTCCCAATCGTAAGCGCGCGCCAAGTGGTGCTGCACGTCGAGCAGGAAAACCTGTTTTGTGACCAAAAAATTCAAAATTGACAAAATTTTCTCCAAATTCCTTGAAATTTGGACTGAAGGTCCCTTATCAAGTACTATTCTCATCCAAGGAAGTTTCGGCCAAGATCATGTCTTTTCACGCCTCCTCGATGCCCTTTTCATCTATGTTGTCTGAGGTGAATATGAAGAGTTTGGTGTCTTTGTCTTAATTGCCAAATGTGTCAAAGTCAATAAGGGACTGTGGGAAATATGGCAGCGAGGATAATTGGGTTTAATCAAGTGAGATTTGATAATGTAGGGATAAGGGACAGTCACTTGATTGTTTGGGAACTTGGGGTTTGTGAAGTTTTACAAATGAAAGGGGAAAGGGAGAGTGATAGGGAATGCAATGATTTTATGGATAGGGAAATGGGCTTAGGAGTGAACGACCTTGGGGATGTAAGGGAATAGTGTATTGATGAAATAATAATGATGGGAGAGAAACAACAAGGGAGGAATGGAATATGTGGCACAAGACTGTTTTAAAACACCAATTTTAAACCCTAAGAGAGCACTTCTTAACACAATGATAGGGTTTAAGCTTTTGGCATACAAAATCTTATACCCCTTTTCAAACGAACCCAAACACTGGCTAATAGCAATTCAACGACTCAAAAAATTACTTAAAACATAGAAGGTGTTATTTGTTTGCCATTGGAGAGAGAAATGGCAACAAAAATTGGTTTCGGGCCAATGCGCCGCGCATAACCCAATGCGCCGCGCACACTGTATGCGCCGCGCAAGAACAAAAATGCACAGCGTAGAGCGGCCTTATGCGCCGCGACAACCATGTGCGCCGCACTAGTTCCCTAGTGCGTCGTGCAGCAAATTCAATGCACAATCCAACCTCCAAATCACTAATTTCACTTCCTCCACGATTTTCTTGGTTTCACTCTTGTCTTGGCTTGCAAATGGATCGTAGAAACAATGAAAATACATTTTATGGCATGGACTTCGATTTTTGGTTTAGAAAACTCACTGTTTGAAGACTTTAGCACTTTTACAAGAGAACTCTGTTTTGCTTGCACTTTGATTTTTTGGAGTTGAATGATGAATCTCTTTGTCTGTTCTACAGGGATGGATGGCATGGTGTTTGGCAAAGGCGACCAGGGCTGCGCCTAAAGAATTTCAAAACCAAAGAACTTTGAAAATTACATGGCTTTTATTACAAAGGAGAAAATGACGATTTTTCTTCAAAACAGAGTTTTGAAGAAAAGTCACGATCAAGCCATATGAAGATGAAATTTTGCAATGAAAACTTATTTTGAGCCTCCCTCATGTGCCTGCTGACATTATTGGACAATTTGAAGACAAAATTTGTGAAACCCTAGACCTAATGACTGAAATTCCTCTTTGCTGACCAAGAGACCAAACCGGACTGTAAATGACTGTAAATGATTTCGATGAATAGACACGGACCAGCAGGTACATGACATGAGGGACATGAGTGACAAAACCCTTCCGTCAGAAGACCGATGCTCCTAATGGAATGCAGATGATCGAACTGAATGAGACACCTAAAATGAAATGCAATGAAAGAGATTTTGATCTTTGACGGAGGGATGAACAGACCGACTCTAACACATTGCACGTTATTGTTCGACCAAGGATACGAAGCGATATGCATATCAGTCATTCAATCCGGGGTGATCCTTCCGACGGTCATCACGCTCCGAAGCTGCACAAGATTTAACGCAAGGAAATCGTACCCCTGGCCCACTGTCAATCGCCCCCGACGCCGTTTCAACCGTCGATCTCCGCCGAGATCGAACGACCCTCATTTAACCGACGCCATTGACCCGGTCCTCCTCCATGTCACCATTCCACGTGCCATTCAACTTATTCTCTTCCACCTTCCATATATCTCATTCTAAAGGGAAAATTCAAAGTTGTTCATCTGCTACGTTCCACCAACCTTCTCCATTGCCACCTCCCACCGTCACGCTGCATTTCCTATCATCGCCCTGCATTTCTCGACCTGTCTACCATGCCGCGCTGTCTCACCATGATCCCCACTGTGTTCACCTTCCCGCGCATGGTTTTCTTTAACGAGTTTGCGGATTTTGCAGGTTTACAGTGGTGGAAAACTATCATGATTCATAGTTGCTATTACTGTCAAAGGACCATTTCCAGGAGTTGAAATTATGAAGAAAGGCCCGAGAAGATATGCCGACAAGACTTCCATTAAATATGCAGGGTTAAAACCTGTCAAACCCTGCAGAGCCATTCAAGCACAGATTGTGTTGATGAGGATCATAATGTTGCGGCAAAGAGTATCAATGAGAAATCAAGGGAATTCGACGATCAACATTGAAGGTTTCAGGCCTTAATTCAAGGTTAGAAGACAGAGGGTACCATGCATAGGAAACAATACCCTCTAGGTTTCATTTCAACAGGATTTTCTTTCAGGAGAGGACATAATGTTCATATGGCTTTATCTCTATACCGTGTCCCTGAAGGGACTTTCACCCAGTGCATTTATTTTAGAAGGCAGGCTACAGAGAACGTACAGCACCACAAAGTCATCGAGCAGTATGGGCGTGCACGTCTCCACCATCTCGTCTTTATGAATTAAATTGATGGTTCATCACCTACTTCATTTATTAAGCTTTCTTTTTCTCTATAAAACCCCTGAAGAACGGATTATTAAGGGTTCCAGATTCTATCAGAAAATTATGCAGTGAAAGGATTTTTGCAGACGTTTTGTAAAACTCTTGTATGAAGGCTTGGAGCCCATAGGGTCTCAGTGAGGAGGAGTTCCATCTGTTAAAGAGGATTCTGGTCTTTGGTATTTCACAGTCTGTAACTTTCTCTTATTTGTTATTTAAATAGATCATTTCACTTCATCCATTCTCTTGTATCATGTTTTGGAATGCGAGTGGCTCACTGATCTGTGGTATGGATTTATCCTAGTTGATACCCATGCTCCGATTAGTCAAGCGCTTTAAATATGGCTCATGCATGATATTATGTTCCACTATTCATCTAAACCGTATTTCTGCTATATTAGTTGCTTTGGAAGGGTGTTTTTAAAACGCTATTGTCATGTATGGATTCTTAGATTGGTAAGCCTATGCATGGTGGTATTGTGTATCTGGATATCAGCTCAATGTTAACTAATATCTCCTCTACATTTCATTCACTACATACACCTTCTGATAACTTATTTCTGTGAGGTATTTCTGAATCGGCCCTCTTTGCAGTAAACTGTCTTTGAATTGTCTGTTGCTTTTATATTAGATTTATGCACTTTGCCTCTGCAATATCCCTTCCTCTATTTCAGTTTCTGAAGGTCTTGGTCCCATTCAGATTAATATTCCTTGTTTTACAAGAGATAGCATGAGAGATTTCTATTAATAATTTCCTCTGTTATACCATATGCTCCTTGCTATGCTAAGATGTCCTAGGCACTTGTCTATCACAAGTCTAGGCTGTCTCTAGGAACGACAACAGGCAGCAACTCAAATCCACGCAGGTTCAAATCTCAACAACACCATTAACACGCTGGAGGAGTGCAGCAATTAATCAATTAACGCATCTTGCAGCAATTAATCAATTAATCAATTACCATGTCAATAGTTGCAGCAACACAGGATTATTAATTGCTACACGTTCTTACAGCAACGCAGAACTGCTCCATGCAATCGATTCACTACAAATCTCTACACACTCGCTCTCTATGGTCGATTGGCTTATCGACATTCACTGGCCACACACCGCAGTAGAATTACAAATTCAATTAGTGACCCAGCTCTCCACCATGTCAACAGTTGCAGGCGTTATATACGCCCACTGTCTCCGTCTCTGCAGCGACCTTGTAGTAACAATTAATGGCCAATGTCGAGCGTATAGGGCCTTGTCGAATATATCAAGATGTGGGAGGTTGGCAGTAGTGGGAGCGCTGATTAATAGATCAAAAAAAAACTCGAAGACTGTGTAAACCTTCCCTACAACGAAAGCCTGGGAAAGGATGGCGGCCGCAACAATGGCACCAATTAACACTTTAAATAAAAAACAACAGATCGAAAGAAACACTCGAGCTTAATCGATAAAGCTCTGTCCGATCTACTCCAGCTCCATGCGACGCCAAGAAAAAAGATGCCTTCACGGCCTTGGTATCCACACCCTGAGAAAAAAAATGCCTTCACGGCATTTACACAGCCTCACAGCCTGCCTCACGCAGTACACCAATAGAGAACGCAACTCCACTCCAGCGAGCCACGAAATTTGCCTTCACGGCCTGCCTCACGCACAATTTAGTTTACTTGCCAAGTCTCTCAGCTCTCCTGAGCTTTGATACCATGTCAACAATTGTAGAAGACATGAAGTTTGGCAAACAACACAGGAGCTCACAGGTGCAGATCACCAGGAGCTCCCACAAGAAAATGCACCCGCTTGGGGTTTCTCATTAAACACCAATAATTAAATAGATACATTAGTTAAAAGAGATTCCTAAATGATAGGAACTGAATGTCTAATAAAATTCAAAATCACAACTACGTAACCAAATACCACCTAATATCCATTAATTTCTAACAATTTAAATCTTGGATTGTCTCATATACACCTGGCATTGTTTGTTGTAGGGTTTGTGGCCATATTACATGCCATACCATGGTTTGATTCGATTATATTAGATTGCAAAAAAAAAAAAATCATTATTATTATATTTCTTTAATCTTGGTTACAAATAACTTGGTCATAGATTAATGGATGAGTTAGCCTTCTAAAGGAATTAGGCAGCGAGATCATAGTTTTGGTAGTGTAACCATAGCTCAATTTGGCTTGTCTAATATAGACGTCGCATTATTTTTTGTCAGGGTTTGTGGCCATATTACATGTCATATCATGGTTTGGTTTGATTATGTTAGATTGCAAAAAAAAAAAATTCCTAATGGATGTGTTAGCCTTCTAAAGGAATCAAGCAGTGAGATCATAGTTTTGGCACTATAATCATAACTCTGCTTGGCTTGTCTCATATAAGTGTCGCATTGTTGGTTGCAGGGTTTGTGGCCATATCACATGTCATACCATGGCTTGGTTCGATTATGTTAGATTGCAAAAACAAAAAACAAAAATCATTATTATTATATTTCTTCAATCTTGGTTATCAAACAACTTGGCCATAGATTAATGGATGTGCTAGCCTTCTAAAGGAATTAGGCAGCGAGATCATAGTTTTGGCAGTGTAATCATAGCTCTACTTGGCTTGTCTCATATAGACGTCGCACTCTTTTTTGCAGGGTTTGTGGCCATATTACATGTCATATCATGGTTTGGTTCAATTATGTTAGATTGCAAAAAAAAAAATCCTAATGGATGTGTTATCCACGCAGTGAGATCATAGTTTTGGCACTATAATCATAACTCTGCATGGCTTGTCTCATATAGATGTCACATATGACATGTCATATCATGGTTTGGTGTTAGATTGAAAAAAAAAAAAAACATCATTACTATTATATTTTTTCAATCTTGCTTATCAAATAACTTGGCCATAGTGTTACACCAATTTTTGGTCATCTAATCTGTTACTATTAGATGGACCAAAATACACCATGTAAGACCAATTCTTCCCTAGTAGAATTGCTTTCACTATGAAAAATTACTTAGTAATCCTTAATTTATTAAGTTGTTTATGGTCTAAACAGGAAACCCCATGAGGAATAATTGAATAAATCCTTATTTGTTTTATTTTCCTCAAGGGATAATTAGTTAAACAACGGTTTAATTAATATTCATGGTCATATTTAACCCAAAATAGGGAAATTAATTAGATAAATCATTATTTATCTTATTATTTTCTAGGAATAATTATTTAAATAATATTCTTTGTTAAATTTGACTAAATCATTTATAAATAATTGAATAAATCACTATTTATTTAATAATTACTCAACCACATTCTTAAAATAATAAATAAATCATTTATTTATTTATTATTTACAAATGAAGGGATTTTACCAAATTCAAATTATTTTTCCCTCCAACAAATATAATAAAATATTCCGTAAAAGTTGGATCTAGATTTGGTTAATAATATTTTAATTATGCGCCAATATCTAGAATAACTCAATATTTTGTTATAAATAGAAGGGTTTTTCCATTCACTCACTACCTTTTGTTGCCTAAAGATCACTTTGGATCTATACTTTTGGTCTGACTTTGATCCTCCATCATTGTCATATTTTTCTACTTTTTTGCTTGTTAACTTCCCTTGAGTTCCATTTTTGTGAGGGTTTTCTACACCATCAAGAGAGAGAGATCTTAGATCTGAAGCGCTAAGGACATAGAAGAGCCCATCCCATTGAGGGGGACTGGTAACATATTTCTATGTTCCCTTCCCAAGTGTCATAATACAAAAATTCTTTAAAAATATTCTTGTCTTATTCATTGGATGCATGGTGCAACTCTTATTATTTGTTGTCTAATATCTTTAACTACATAGATCTGGATTTCTGTAGCATTTGTCTTGGTAAAATAACTGCAGATCTAAAGAAATTGACATTCATCTTTGATGTTAGGGCTGTTTGTTATGCATAGCTAAAGTGAGATTTTTTCGTACGCTTGCGATTAGAATTCACACTAACAACTGGCGACTCTTGCCCATAATTTTTTGTCTTACTTCCAGCTTCCCCTTTGCTATGACACTAGTACCGAACTCTTGACCTCTTTCCGTAAATCATCTGCGAACCGCCTATCTGATCATGTTCAAGAATGGCGGAGAAGAAAGAGCCAATGTCGAGCCCCTACATTCGAAGACCGTGTCTACAAGGACTGGTTTCTCAGATCCCTTTTTCCTGCTATTGACAAAGAAGTCGCCTCTCACTTCCATCAGACTGAAGAAGCTACCCTCCAGATAGCATTGAAATATGACCTGATATACACACATTCTGGTTATGTTTTATACCATCTTACCTGATCTCCCTAGACCCGGTGGTGCCAACACATCGGGGGCATCCCATGCCACCGACGGTATCATTGGAGCCCTTTCTCATCTGTACACTCATCCTCCTATGGGTTATGGTTTCCCTTAGGGAGGGACCAACTCCTCCAGCACTTTTTCCCCTCCCGGCAGCATGTATCTAGGACAAGGCATGCCTCACGCCTTTGCCGAACCGCATCCTCTGATGTCAGGGCCTACTTTTTCCCAACCTATTTACCGAAATGTTGCTCAACCTCCTTATCATCTGTATCCATAGCCAGGTGCTCCATGTCCTCCAACATAAGCACCTCTGCCTCCCATGCCTTTTCAAACTCTAGGTAATCCAAGAAACAATCCCAAGGGAATACATCTAACACTGCAACCAAGCAACAGGGTGCTCAACCCAAGCAGGATAGGCCTATTCGCATGAATAAACCTTGTCCTTGTTGCGGTTTCTATGGTCACTATACCCATGATTGTTCCCTTTTACCTCAGATGCATCAACTATGGGAAGCTCAAGCAGGATTTCGAGTACAACAAGCCTCCGCTTCAGTTCCTCCCTATGCTACCCCTCCTCAACCAACTACGTTTACCAATCCTTTCCCTTAGCAAGGATATGTGGCTGCCCAACCCCCTGAAAGTCAGGCAGCCACTCAACCTCCTCCATCTGGTACCTTTAATTACCAAATCCTTATGATGAACTCTGACCAACCCAATATCATTGATCTCAACCTTCAGACTCAGTCCCGTCATTACAACAAGACCCTTGCTATGTCTACTATTGAGTCCCCTCTTTCAGGTCTCACAAAGCCTCTTTTGACACCCAATGGTCCTTTACTAATCCCTCAGCCTAAAGCAGAGGTTCATACCAAAATCCCCAAGGGACCATTATGCCGAAACGTTGCTTTTGGTAAAGTTGCTCATTCGTATAGTATAGTAGATGACTTGGCACAATCCACTACCGCCATACCAATGCTGGAACTCCTCCAGTCGTACCCTTCACAACGAAAAGCTATAATAACTGCCATGGGCACTATGGATCCTTCAGATGATCGTTTGATCATCTTCGATGTTGACCGGTCAAAACATCCTCTCCTGCCTGCTTTTGTTGCCTTCCAAATCCTCGTCAAGATCTAGAATGCCAACGTCTCCCATTGTATCATTGACGAGGTGGCATCAACTTGTGTGATGTCCGCTTCGGTTTGGAAGCAACTCAAATCTCCTGAGTTGGCCCCTTCCACTATCACCCTCTATGTGTGGGATGGCCACTCTTCCCAGCCCATAAACTTATTTTGAAACTGTCCTATTTCTCTTGCGGGTAAGACTTTTTGTGCTAACATATAAGTCATTGATACCCCCTTAGACTACAACATTATATTGGGTCGTAGCTACACTTATGCAATGTCTGTTGTCCCATTTGCGGTTCACCATAAGATGTGCTTTCCTCGCAACAAAAATATTGTCACCATCGACCAATTGAAATATTACGAACCGAAGTCTCAAACCTCCCCTGAGTCCATCATCTCTTTGGTGGCCAATAAACAAATAGTCGAACCTTCGACCAACATTCACTCGGAGTCTATAAAGACTCATCTTTGTTTTGGTACATTCCCTGGTCTTTCTCCTCCTATCTCTGACCCTAGCTCCTCGAATGTTTTCATGATGCAATCGTCTTGGTCCTACCTCAAACGGACCGGTTCGATTAATCAGCGGCCCCACCCTCTGCAACCTGCTCCTAGTACTTCGACTTAGCCTTCGGGACCTCCTCCCCAAGGCCCTTCATCTATAGCTGGTGTCCCTGATCATCCTTTTCCTCCTAGAATGGTTCCCCCTAGCCTTAACCATTTGGGAGCTATTTTTCCTGGCCATTACCCCTCCGGTCAGATACTATTTATTGCTCCCCCTTCTGGAGTATTTTAGGTACCTGTTATGGCTACTTTGTCTCTTCCTAACATGGCCTTAGGGATCCCAGTCTGATACATTGATCCCCTAGCTAATACCCTGCCTAGTCAGCCCAAACCTTACACTTCTTTGACCCCGGTCCAACTGGTCACCATGACCCCTCCCTTTGCTTATGTGCCTCAGCCACCTCAACATGAACCTACTCCTATTGCAAAATCAATAGGTGAGGGGGGCAAAGCCTGAAAACTGGTACCTAAGGACACGGCTTCCCAAACAAAACCTACTCCTCCTAATCCTCCAAAGCATACACCTCTGTGTGCTTTGTGTAATGTTTTCGGTCATGCCACCCATAATTGTCCTGAATTGCCTCATCTCAAGCCCATGGTCAACGAAGCATTTGCTGAGTCTGATATCCTAGAATTCCATGTTACTTTACTTGATTCAGCTAAGAAACTCAAGACTTTGTGCACAAATCACCCCTGTGCTTTGTGTGATTTCCATGGCCACTATACTTACCTTTGTCCCCGCCTCGAAGAGTACCACTCCTCTTTGGAAGTGGTTCGCAAATTCGAGGCCAAGCACAATGATTCCACTGCTCCCTTATTTGAGTGTTTTTCTTCAACATAACCAGAGGACACATCTGCTCCCATTGACATTCCCCCTCCTGACGTCGAGATGACAGAGTATTCGGCCACTATCCTCTACCTATAATCATTTATTAGATCCTCAGTAGAAGACTCCCCTGGGACTTCCCCTTCTGTTTCGCCTGAACTATCTTTAGTGATCACCTAGGGCTCAACATTGGTGGATACCTTATCTACTTATTCTTTCATCACCCTCCGCAACAATGCACATGTGAACCTTTCTTCTCATGATGATGAGTCAGGTAGCTTTGCCGCATCACATGGTATTTCTTCCACCAGTCACCCCATCTTCTATTGCGATGATGACATTATGGAAGCATTTACGACCCTTGACTTTATCTATCCCTCCTTACATCGAACCCATGCATTTGATCCACATACACCTTGTGGTCATTACATTGACACCCAATGTTTGGTAAGGGGTCACCCATATTTGAGAGTCCAAGAGAAGCAATTCTCCACAACCCTCCTAGCGCATCTAGTCATGTCAAATCTAATACCATTATTATTCCCCATTTCGAAGAACCTCTAGAGTCCCATATCACTTCAGATCACTCTAGGGATGATCCCCCTCATCATTCCTTCATCTTACATCAGTCACTTAGTCCCCTAGACATTGTTGTTAACCAAATTGTGTGTGTTTCTATGTGAGCACCAATTCATTATCTCCAAATATACTCTTTTGGATAGTGACACCATGTATGCGAACCCAGAAATATAGTCCATTTGCTTCATATATGCAGTACCAAAAGAGATTGTTAATACTCCATTCCATTTCTCGAACTGCTTCTATCCATTCTTCCCACAGAAGATAACCATAACGTAAACAAATGGAAAACCACATCATAAAAATGTGTTTAGATTCCCCTTTTCCAAATACATTTGGCATGACCATAATATGCTTGGGGGCACCTATTCCCCTCCACCATAAAAATCCAATCTCTTAGCCCAAAACAACACTGAAAATCGTTCCTCTGACAGGTCACACTTTTCAGGTCATTTCCTGGGATAGGGCGCAATTCTCTGCCCAGTATCTGCTACCTAGGTCACATAACAGACCCCAAAAAGTGTGACCTAGCTTGTTCCTGAGCTCTGGGTGCCTAATATGAAACTTTAATCCCATGAAATGAAAGAGTAGGATTAGGCCTCTTACCTGCAATTGAAAGATCTCGATTCCAACAGTTGGTTTGTCTGCTACGATCACCGAAAGATTTAGGGCCTTTTCTCCTCTCTACATTCACCACAACTACACTTACAAATGAATCAAATTGGAGGGAAAATGCCTTATTAAAAGAGAAACCCCAGAATTTTTCTTTCGCCAGCTGCGACCAAACAATAGGTCGATTTGACACACCATCAACACTGTTGGAAGGATCTCACTGAGCTCTCAAATGGGTATCCTTTATTTTTTTATGATTTGATACTTCACCCAGATACATTTTTTCCAAGAAGGGTCACTTCACCACTCCTCAAAATCAAATTTCTTCACTTGCAACACTTATACTTGGGGCACCACATTTCCTTCATACTTGGCCATGCTCGTGTCAATTTTTTTTGTGAGTACCATCTTGTACTCACGCCTTTATGGTCCCCAGTAGGCCTATTTTGTGTGGCAGCATCATCGAGTCGCCCTTGTTAGAGCATCCGAGTTGAGTCATCATCACATCCATGGAGTATATCCTGAGTTCCTTTCTGTCCCGATATAGTACTTCATCCTTCATTGCTTTGTCCCTCTCTCATGTCACACATTTTGGCTTTTAGTCATACTTTCCCATATCCCCTCCGGTGTCGAATCAGTAGCTGCCAGGTCATCCATGCCATTTATGCTCTAATAAGAGAAGTCGTCAGCCCGCTACTTAGTACCCCCCATTCCACCATTATCCCTGGTGTCAATCTAGCAGTTGCTCTACTATTTTCTCTCTTTCCTTAGTTGAGGATCCCTTATTGCCTCACCTATGGCGGACCTCCTTCTCTCGACATTGGCTTATTCATTCTAGAAGACAGGTCTAGAGGGCGGTGTACCTTGGTTCTAGCTTCCACTCTTGTTCGGTGCCTCAGATAAAGCAAAGAGATTCTCTATTGCCCTTTGACTTGATTGTTTCTTAGCTCCAATTCCTTATGGCATGATCGAGATCCATATACTTGATGGTTCAGTTATGCAACAGATTGTATCAATGATTCCCGAGTGCGTGTGAGATTTTTCAGACCTCATGAGGGGGTGGCCCTTCAGGTAGCCCCCCACATGCCCGTATGAATTCTCTACTACAAATTTGGATGCAACTCCATAGATTTGATGGTTTTGGCCTCAACCGCTTGCAACACCTCTTTAGTTTGCATGTCTCATTCAGATTTTCAGAACCCTTTCCTATTTTACAGGCCATCTTTGGTTGTACTTATATCTCATGTACTCAGATATTATTGTATAAGTCCTGGCTGTTGTCCCTAACACAGTATGTATGTAGGATCCATCATCATGTTTTTATCTAGCCCATGTTTATGCCAGCATGTACTATATAGTTCAGTCCATTGTTTATTGGAAGCATTATTCTTTGTACTTTGTTATCTCGATAGGAATAGGTATGCCTCCCCTGCATCATGTAGAATAGGTACTCACTCACAAAAGAGACTTGTCACACCTGTAAGTCTCGCCTCCTCAGGGTCTTTTCCTCTCGTGCTTTAGTCTACCTTATATTTCTCTCTCTCTGACTCCCCCTTCGATGTCTAGTGATTGAGTTCTTACAATGTACTTCGGTCATACGATTTTCTCCTAACGCTCGCAGTTGGGGGACAATTGTTACACCAATTTTTGGTCATCTAACCTATTACTATTAGATGGACCAAAGTACACCATGTAAGACCAATTCTACCCTAGTAGAATTTATTTCAATATCATTGAAAAATAACTTAGTAATCCTTAATTTATTAAGTTGTTTATGGTCTAAACAAGAAACCCCATGAGGAATAATTGAATAAATCCTTATTTGTTTGATTTTCATCAAGGGATAATTAGTTAAACAACAGTTTAATTAATATTCCTGGTCATATTTAACCCAAAACAGGAAAATTGATTAGATAAATCATTATTTATCTTATTATTTTCTAGGAATAATTATTTAAAACATTATTTAAATAATATTCCTTGTTAAATTTGACTAAATCGTTTATAAATAATTAAATAAATCATTATTTATTTAATTATTACTCAACCACATTCTTAAAATAATAAATAAATAATTTATTTATTTATTTTTTACAAAGAGAGGGATTTGACCAAATTCAAATTCTTTTTCCCTCCAACAAATATAATAAAATATTCCATAAAAGTTGGATCTAGATTTGATTAATAATATTTTAACTATGCACCAATAGCTAGACTAAATCAATATTTTGTTATAAATAGAAGGGTTTTTCCATTCACTCACTACCTTTTGTTGCCTAAAGATCGCTCTGGATCTATACTTTTGGTCTGACTTTGATCCTCCATCATTGTCATATTTTTCTACTTTTTTTCTTGTGACTCCCCTTGAGTTCCATTTTTTTCTAGGTTTTCTACACCATCAAGGGAGAGAAATCTTAGATGTGAAGCGGTGAGGACATACAAGAACCCATCCCATTGAGGGGGACGGGTAACATCTTTCTATGTTCCCTTCCGAGGTGTCATAATACACAAATTATTTAAAAATATTCGTGTCTTGTTCATTGGATGCATGGTGCAACTCTTATTGTTTTTTGTTTAATATCTTTAACTGCATAGTTATGGATTTATGTAGCATTTGTCTTGGTCAACTAAATTCATATCTAAAGAAATTGACAACCATATTTAATATTAGGGTTGTTTGCTATGCACAGCTAAAGTGAGTTTTTTTGCGTACGCTTGCGATTAGAATTCACACTAACACATAGATTAATCTTAGTTATTTGGTTTGCTTATATTAATACATTATATATATGGGTGGATTAGTGATATTGTAAAATGTTTTGAAAATGAGATTTGATTTTAATGTTGGGTGGAAAAAAAACATGTTTGTATTTTATTTAAACTATGTGCACTTTCTTTGCATGCGAGTTTTCCAATTATGAATTCTAATTCAGTTGAGTGAGATAGGGGAGAGTGGAATTTTGTGTGGAAGGATCATGCTATCATTGAGTTGCCCCGTGATGGGGAGGATGCCAGTGACATACTCATGACTAGAGTTCAAACACCAAAGGATGGGGCCAGTATAATTAGTAAGAGTATTTAATAGAATTTCTATTATTCAATGTATTGCTAAATGTCAAGATATATATCTTTTAAAGGATATTGAGTTTTCATGTTGGAATTTCAATGAAAAATATTCAATGTTTTGAAAAGAAAATATTATGCCATGTCAATGCATTACTAAATGTGAATACATATATATTTTTAAAGGATATTGAGTTTTAAGGTTAGAACTTTGATGAAAAATCATAAAAAATTGCACTATGGTGAATTTTTTATTGTAGGTTTGGCATGCATCTCATTATGATCAAGGGACCTTGGAAACATCGTTGAGTTCAATGAGTGAAGATTTCATATAAGACACACACACACACACACACACACACACACACCCACACACACACACACACACATATATATATATATATATATATATATATATATATATATATATATATATATATATATATATATATATATATATATATATATATATATAAGATGTTCCTCAATATCCTCAGCATGATTGAGAATATGTTTGAGGATTTCACTGCGGGGTGAAAGTTTGTGTGCATGAAAATAGATGTTAGAACCTTGAAAATAAAAATATATATATATGCAAAGATGCTTTGATTCATAATTGGAATGCATCTAAAGCTCTATAGGTCAAAGTGATAATGGATGCTACAATGTAAATGTCATTCTTTGGTCGTATCTAACGTGAAACATATGCTTTTTTCATTGGACAAAGAAAACCCTCACCAAATATTCTTGGTATTTGGAGGAAGAAGCCTTTTATTAGAAGGTTAAGGTAAGTTTGAGTTTGTTGTTTGTAAGAAGAAGTTATTGCTATCTTCCTAGAGAACACTAGAGATTGTTTTTATAGATGGAGGTCATTGATTAATGTAATTATGTACTTGCATCCTTTTTAATATATTGGGCTGGCAATTGAAGTGGGCCCGTAGATGTATCCAATGAGAGGGAACTCCATTATCAACTTGCTAAGTATTGTTTGTGTTTTTAGATTTTTTTTTACAACCCTTGAATGCCAATTTTTTTTTTAACTGTAACGGGTATGATTTTATTTATTTAGAGAGAAAGGTTGGACTTACGCGTGGCTGCCATCATAACATTGCATTTGTTTCTGTTCCTTGTTACAAAAACAACTTCCTTAAGGGTTGCAGAGTTGGAATGAGCTATCACCATTTGTGAGGAGTTGTCCTTTTCCAAGAGTGTAGCCTTTGTTCGCCATTAGATCTGCTTCACTATTCAAGTTTCTGAGGATGTGGAGGAATTTGTAGGAGTCGAAATCGAGCAGGACTCTCTTCAATCTGCTCAGAGTTTTGTTGAGGCTTGCACTGGTGAACAGATTTTCCGTATTTAATTTTTTTATTAAGATCTCTGAATCTCCAAAAACTTGGATTTCTTTGTCCCCTCTGTCTTTGGCTATTTGACAAGCTTTGAGGAGGCCTAGGATCTCTGCTTGGTTGTTGGTTTTCTACCCGATGCCCCAGCAGAATCTATCCCTTCTTGTTCCGTCCGGGGCGTATATAACCCCTCCAGCTCTTGCTACCCCGAGGTTGCCTTTGGAGGCTCCATCGAAGAAAATCGTAGTTGTTTTTTGTTTTCGCCACCATTCATGGAAGGTAGCTTCAGAATCTCTTTTGTGCCAATCTGGGTTCACTGAATGGGGGGCAGATGACTGCTTCCGGGGATGTGGGGAGAGGGGGCCCAGCCACCTCTCTTCTTTAGGGAGAAGCAAGGGATCTTCAGAAGAATATTGTTGTTGAGCAGCTTCCAGGAGGAAGGATTTGGCCTTTACAGCTACCGAGAAGGGATCTTGCACCTTTTCATTGAATATCAGATCGTTCCGAGCCAACCAAATCTGCCAGCACACAAATTTGGGGATAACGTTCCAGACTTTCCTCCAAAAGGATTTGCTGGGAATTTGATTGGGATAACATTGATTCCATGAGTCAAATAGATCAGCTACTGAGTTAAAAGGGGGGATTGTAATGTGAACCTCTTGGAGAATGAGTCCCCACACATCTCTGGTGAACTTGCAGTCCATGAAAAGGTGCTTGGCAGATTCTGAGCTGCTTCTACACAACTCGCATATGTGTGGCCTAACTATATTTCTTTTCATCAGGTTGTCTCTAGTTAATAGCTTATTGTGGACCAGCGTCCAAAAGAAATCCGGGGTTTTACTGTTGTTCCTAATGGGTTGAAGGGTGTTATAAGCTGCTGCTGTTGTGTAATATCCAGATTGCCCCCATCCCCAGCTGTCCTTTGATTTTCTGTTCACTGGAGCCGCTTCATCCAGCAATTCTTCGAGGGAGAGCTTCTGCTGGTTTAAACGGTCAGGGACTCCAAAGAAATCCCAACCTTGCCAATCGCCATGTCCATCCCATTTGGAGAGATCATATACGCTATTTATCCCTGCGCGTTCCAACCAATTTTTTAACTCAGCGATTTCTTCAACTTCTGAGAGTGGGTCTCGGTCCATTATTCTATCATACCACAGGTTTGTTTGCTTACCGTTGCCTGGGATCTTGTACACCTTGCCTTTGAAAAAATTTAAAATTTTGTTGCATAGTTTCCAGACCTGTGAACAGTTGTTTGTTTGACTTACTTGCAGATTTCTGAGCGGCACCTTGTGGGCATATTTCAGTTTCAGCATTTCGCAAACTGGTTGCTTGGGGTCCTTGAAGAGATTCCACAAAATTTTTCCTCCCATCACCAAATTGACAAGAGCTGGATCACGAATTTGCAGGCCTCCCTCAGGGATAGAGCGTTTGACCACGTCCCATTTCACTAAATGCATTTTCTGTTGGTTTCCCTTCCCCCCCTGCCACAAGAAGTCTCGAAGTATTTTGGAGATTTGTTCCGTCACGCTTTTAGGGGCGAGAAGGAATGCTGCTTGGTAAATAGGAAGAGCTGATAACACGGACTTGATCAGGATGACCCTGCCACCTGTTGTGAGCCAGTATCCTCCCCAGGCAGAGATTTTTGACTTGATTTTGCTGATAATTTCAGACCACATCGACCTCTTATTGAAACCATTTATGATGGGAAGGCCGAGGTAATTTATATTCTCCCAGTGGGCTTGACTGTTGAAGCCAGGAAAATTAGAAATACTTGTGAGCTCTTGTTGCTCGATGTTCCAGCCATTGACTTCAATTTTTATTTCATTGATAGAAGCTCCCGAAACCCTACAGTAGCCTTTGAGGATAGCATCAAAGGCTTTGGAAATTCTTGCAGAGGCGCCTCCAAGGAGGAGGGAGTCATCCGCAAAAAGAGCGTGGTTCTGAGCTGGGGAAATATTGGAGGATTTGAGACCAGGAAGGGAGCCTACCACTTTTTCGGCTGATAGCTTTCTATTGAGGGAGTCCACCATCAGGATATAGAGAAAGGGAGAAAGCGGGCATCCTTGCTTGAGGCCTCTCTGGGCTTGGAAAAAAGAGGTAGGGCGACTGTTGACAAGAGGGGCAATCCAGGGGTTGTCAGTGCAGGCCATGATGAGATTGACAAAATGGGAGGAAAATCCAAAGGCATGGAGAACTTTGTAGAGGAAGGAGCGATTGACACGGTCAAAAGCATTAGCCATGTCAAGTTTTATCAGCATCCCTTTTTCTTTTCGCTGATTGCTTGAGTGAATTGTCTCTTGGACTTGAATGACATTATCCAGGATGTGTCTGCCTTCTACGAAGCCACCTTGACTACTAGAGATCAACCTATTTAGCAGGCGCTTAATCCTATTTGCTAGGAGTTTTGCCAGAATTTTGTAAGAGGCATTGCAAAGCGATATCTGCCTGAATCTAGCGAAGGTTTCGGGATTGGATTCTTTGGGAATAAGGGAAAGGTAGGTGGAATTTGTTCCTCCTCCTACCTTGGCTTTTTTCATGAAGCCTTTTATCATCTTTAAGAGGTCCACTTTGATGATATCCCAGCATGTCTTGTAGAAGTGTATGGTGAATCCGTCAGGCCCAGGTGCCTTATCCGAATCCATAGACCAGATAAATTTGATGATTTATTATTCAGTGATTGGGCTGGTGAGAGCAGAATTGTCTTCAGGGCTGACCTAGAGAGGGATGTTGGAGAGGAACTCTGCAATTTCCTCCTCGTTGCCTTGGTTTCCTGCTGTATAAAGCTGTCTGTAGTGGCTTTTAGCAGCCTCTTTTATCTGACAGAACCCTTTACAGATCTGCCCCTCTGTTGTTGTAATTTCGGAGATATGGTTTCTGGAGAGTCTTGCTCTGTATTGATGATGGAAGAAAGAGGTATTCCGGTCTCCCGCCTTCAGCCACAAACTTTGTGACTTGATTCTCTAGTACTCCTCCTCCATTCGGAAAGATCTGAATGTTGAGCATTGGGTTTTTACTTCTTTGTCAAGCAGCGCTGGTGTGATTTCTTCGCTATCCATCTCGACTTGCAGTGCCTCTAATGACTGCACTATTTCTTTTCTGTGGCTGGTAGGGTTTGGGGCAGGTTTCCTTATCCACTCCTTCAGTGCTTGCTTTGTAGCTTTGATCTTTTGTTCCCACACATAGCTAGAGGACCCTGAGAAGATTTTGGCCCATGCTGTTTTCACTGTGTCGATGAAACCGTCCCTTTCGATCCAGAGAGGGCTGAATCAAAAGGGGATTGGACCCAAATCTTCTTCGTCTTCCAGAATGAGCTGAATTTTTTTGTGATCAGAAGTCAGTTTGGGAAGAATTTTTGTGGTGATTATCTTCTTGTTCATCAGCAGAGCACCTTGAACCAGGAATCAATCTAGATGGGCTGAAATATGGTCCTCTCCCACTCTGTTGTTGGACCATGTGTAAAGCCCTTTGACCGGAATGAAATCTAGAAGATCCCACTGCTGAATGAGATATTCCACCAGGGGAAGAATGGGGTCTCTGCTGCTGATACCTCCCCTTTTTTCTTTGAATTTTAAAACAATGTTTAGATCCCCAGCAAGGATGATGTTGCTTGGAGAGTGCTGCTCTAGAAATTCGATGAGGGAGTTCCAACAGTCTCTCTTTTCTGAGTATAGAACAGGAACATAAAGATTAAAAAGGGAGATAGTTAGCTTACTTGTGCGATGCATTAGTTCCGTGTAGATCCAGTGCTGTGTCTCATGGGATTTGTCCAGCTGAAAGAGATCTTCAGTCCAAAGAGTTGCAAGCCCTCCGGATGAGCCTCTTGAGCTGACTGCTCTTCCTTCATTTTTTTTCCATTTCGTCTTACTGATGTCTAGAAGGGCTTTCCCCTCTATCTTAGTCTCTTGGAGCATGAGAATGTCTGAGGGTTCTATTTTGAGTAGATCTTTGACCGCTTCTGCTTTCGAGGGATTACCCAGACCTCTACAGTTCCAAGAGACGAGACGCATTATTTACCAGGGGTGGGGTGGGAGCCTCCCTTGGGGGGCCTGGTTCTGGTGTTTCTCCCTATAGACATCTCTATAGTGGGATGGCTTCCTTGGGTTTTAAGCCTTTCGGCCTCCTCTTCCCTTTCTTCTCTGTGAGTTTTCCTGCTGACTTTTTTTGAGGGCTGCTCGTAGGTTTCATCCTCCGAGGAGCTGGTGCTATCAGCTGGCTTTTTCCTTGTGACATCTGCGTATGAGGGATTGGGAGGACTTCCTTAGGAGGCTTCCAGGTGAGCCAATTCCCCATCCTCTTTGTTGGTAGTAGTCGGTCCAGTCTGGTCCAGGTTTTCAGGGACTGTTGTGGCTGACTTGATCTGACTGCTTTCTTTGCCATTTGAGTTTTTTTCTTGGTTGTGGTTAGAGCTACTTGGTGCCTCATTTGGAGTACCTTTCCCATTGGCTTTTTTGTGATTGGAGGTTTTTTGCACTAGGGTCCATTGCTCACCATTTTGATTGTCTGGTTGTTCTTCCGCCTTTTTCTTGCAGTGTTTGGAAAAGTGCCCATAGCCGTGACAATGTCTGCATTTAAATGGGAGTTGTTCATAGTCCAGCTCTTGGACATGCGTCCATCCTGCGACTGTAAGTTTGATGGCTTCCGGTAAGCCCTCCTCCAGATCGACTTCGACGCAGATGCGAGCACATGAATATTGATCTTTCCTTGGAGCTTGGTCTATGTATTTTCCTAGGTTATTGCTGATGATCTGAAGAGACTTTTGGTTCTAGTAGTGGAGGGGGAGATGGGGAAGCCGCACCCACACCGGTACAGCAGATGGAACATCCTGAGCTGGGTCGAAATCTGGCGACCATTTGTTGAGGTATAGTCCTTGCGAGCCCATAAAATAAGGTCCGTTCCTGAAGATTAAGCTTCGATCCTCTGCACTTTTGAAGACGAAAACGAAAAAGCCTTTCCCAACAAAGTAATTTTTTACTCCGTCTTTGATTAACGGCGACCAATTCCGTTGAGTCCAATCCTCCATCGACTTGGGAGAGGGCCAGAGGCCCGTGAACTGACCTATGAGGCCTCTCTCAGCGAGGTTCAAAGCTGCTTTGTAGGTTTCTTCTTCAGGAAGGGTTACAGAGGGGATGGATTCCATCTTCTTGACGGACTTTTGTTGACTAGCAGAGGGCGAGCGCTTATTAATTGAGGCAATCATAGCTTTGAAGGCCATAACCTCCAGGGGGGGTAGATCCGGGCCCCCAGAGGACTCCATGGCAGGGCATAGCAGAACCAGGGCCGGGGCAGAGCAGCCCCACGGGTGCAGAAACCCTAGCACAAAATATCTGCAGAGACTGCTCCGCTCAGCAGCAGCGCGATGAGGAAGATGGTTAAGGTTTATTAACATCTTGAATGCCAATTTTTCATTCGTTAAGTCAATTTTAATTACAATTGAAAAAAATGAGAAGTTGATTAAATGAATATTAATTGTTATTTTTTAAAACAAATATTTTATCACTAATTTTGAACCATCTTCTATTTTGTTAAAATTATAGACTTTACAAATTTTTCCTTACATAATGTTTTATGTCGTGTCCATGTCCAAACACTCATGGGAGTTTGTTCTTCTTTTTTCCATATCTATTTTCTTCTTGATGTGATCTTCCAACTTTGGATTAATGACATTTTTGTTGTAAACAAACATTTCTTGTTCCCACTTTCATTGTAGCACCATAGCTTTTCTTGAAAGTTAGTTACAATAATACTATTAATAATGTTAATAGTCTAAATGGTGTCCTCTTTATCACCCCCTAAGCATCTTGAATGAATTTTATTGATGCTTGAAAGTGTGATAGGAAGCCTCTATTTCTTCATGTTAGCCACTTATACTTTTACAATAAGTACCTTCTCATAACCATACTCTCCAAGGGCACCAAACGAACCTATAAAAAAGGGATAGAGTAGGGCATATTTATTTAAATTTTAGATTGTTTATTATAAAATTATTTTGAATTTTCTTGGTTTCCTCCGAGTAACTCTAAATATACTATGACCTTGAGCTTCACAACCATATATAATCATTGGATAACAATGTAGGTTTTAACCCTGAACAGAAATTATCTACACACGAATCTTATAACAGAAAATAAACAATAGCGAGAGCATAAAACATAAAACAGATAAACACAGATATTTTCCCCTGGATCCCAAATCGGGACGACCAGCTTGATTTTTCATTATATTCCTTTTAGTGTTACAACACACATATATATACATGCCTAAGCATACATAAACCCCAATCCATAAACCCTGGATTAGAACATAACCATAGTTCCCTTGACCGGATCTACAAAAATACCAGGGGCCGAAAACCATCGTACCCCAATACCATGTGCAAAACCATGCACAAAACCATGGACGCGGACTACCCACCGAAAATTAAGGACCCAAAGAATATAACACATACCCAAAATTCTCCCACTTGTTGTTTTCTTTCCATGGGGGGCCACAGGAGGGCTTAGTCATTGGGCCAATTCTTCAACACCCATTGTTTCTCTACACCAAGAGAACTTCTGAGTGCTCACAGACTTCGTCAATGCATCTGCAACATTCTTCAAAGTGTCCATCTTTACCAGCAACACCCTTTTAGCCTCAACCATATCTCTAACAAAGTGATATTGAACATCAATGTGCTTTGTCTTTGAATGATAAGCAGGGTTCTTAGCCAAGAAAATTGCACTTTGGCTATCACAGTCTATCCTTATAGCTTGTTGTACCAACCCCATACTTGAACACAATCTCTGCAACCAAACTGCTTCCTTGCTTGCATGAGTGGCTGTTATGTATTCTGCCTCTGTAGTTGAAAGAGCCACTACAGACTGTCTTTTACTCATCCAACTGACTGCGCCTCCAAATAGGCTAAACACATACCCACTTGTAGATCTTCTTTGGTCTAGATCTCCAGCCCAGTATGTATCAACAAAACCATGAATGTCCAACATTCTTTCCAATCTTGGTCTTCCCTACTAGCACAAGCCATAATCACTAGTGCCACGTAAATATCTAAAAACCCGCTTCACTACTGTCCAATGCTCCTTCCCTAGGTTTGACATAAACCTGCTCAATACTTCCACTGCATGTGCAATGTCTGGTCTAGTACAGACCATTGCATACATCAGGCTACCCACTGCACTTGCATATGGAACACGGGACATATACTCCTCTTCTTCTTGTGTCTTGGGACACTATTCAGTAGATAGCTTTACACCTACAGGCGATCCCTACTAGCCTAGCAGGGGTCTAGCAACAATCAAACAATGTTATGACGCAAGCTCCTAGTTACGAATGAAAAGACTAGAAATAGAAGCCTACCCAGATTCCAACGCTATGATCCGAAGAAGAAGCGTCCCCGTTCCTCAGCCTTGGCAGATCACAATCCCTCCACGATATCCGCGGATGAACACCTGCACATGGAAGAAACGAACAGATACAAGCATAAAATCCGGCACACGTAACTAAACATCAGTCAGAAAGGATGTTACTCATATTAACATGATGGAAAACAGAGTGGAACCATAATCGTAATCATCTATTAAATAACAAACGAAGAGAGATTACAACCAAGTTCTGACGTCGCGGTCTCCTTTGGATGGGTCTCCAGTTGTCCACGTCTCGCAAAGCTCGCCAAGGAAAGGGAAAACCTCTCCGGAGTCTCTCGACGATGGTCTCCTTACTTGAGTCTGCCTTAAGGGAAAGAGAGGGTTCTTTACAGCACAAAGGCTCTTGGGAATATGGAGATTAAAAGCTTAGGCACTTCAAGACTAGCTTGCCATGGGATTGAGCAGGCTTTTATAGATGGGGAAGGAGGGAGTTGGGATCCCTATTATTATGGGATTGGCCCTATCAACAAGGAAGGTTCCATGGGAGGTGGCAAAACCACTTCCCCTCCATAGAACTCCCGCAACCAAACCTCCCAACTCAAGATAGGCAATGGTTTGTGAGTTTGTTGGAACTCAACTTCCGCCATCCTTATTTAAAAAACAATTCCCAAATTGGGTGGCGCGACTACGGCTCTATTACAGAGCGCCAGTTGGCGCGACCTCTTTGCAGTAATTTCCCCATTGGCGCGAGTACTGAACTGCCTGCCCGCGCCAATGCCAAAAGGGATGTTTTTCATGACTTTTGCAAGGAGATGTCTCAAGGGCAAATAAAGCTCATGCTCAGAGGAATGCATTGATGATGTTTTCAAGGCATGACAATGTTCACAGGTCATAGAATGGGTCCTCCATTGTGCGGGACGGGGAATGGTAGGGACGGTGACAAATTACTGTGTAACAGATGCCCCCTAAAGTATGAGGCCCGAGAGAGAGAGGGGTGAAATGCTTTACGAGAACATGTTCAACTGAAGGCCCGCCGTCGGAAAACCTGCGCAAAAAGATACAACCGATATCTCAAGTACATGATATATATGTGGTATGGACGCAGCCATCCGAAACAGAGTATGCTATAATCCGGATCCAGGGCATGGGTGCAGCCATCCAACTAAGATCAAACAAATAGACTCAGGTATGGTCGCAGCCATCCAATCAATGAGTCATGTACATAATGATAATAATCCACAATCGCAGCCTGGATTACAACAGACACAATCCAGGGTCTTGCGCTCCATCTCGACCCAACAGAGTACAAGTTCAAGCATGTGAATATGTGAGCTGAAGTCGAACATGCAAGAACATCGTCTGATTACCAGCCAATGATGAAAGCTGTTAACAGACGCTAGAGAAACCACCAATAATGAAAATGGTCCTCAAGGTACCAAGGTACAATCTACGGCGTGCGAATAAATGAGTCGACGTCGAACACCCGCAGAATCACTCGATCGGAGGTCAATGATGTAAACCTCACGTCGAATGCGACGAACCTGCCATTGAGGCATGCAGGCTCCAAGGTACCATAAGGAGTCTCTAGACCAACTTCCTGGATAATGAGTTGAATTCGACAGGAAGTGACCTTGATCGAAGGTGGGCCATAATGTTTCCCACATCATCGACACGAGACAGAGGAACATGATGTTTTTGTTGTGAATCAAGATCGTATGAGAAACAGAGGAAGGTTGATATTTGCAGAGGCCAACTTCTCTTGAACATATAAACGGCACGACAGTGGACTTGGCAGTATTTGACATCAACGGATCAGAGGTCATGGTGACGAGGAAATGAACAGATAATAGGTCAAAAGAGATTACCCAAACCCACGGAGGCAAAGCGAAGCAGCGAGATGAGATGTCCCCAACCCGACACGAATGCAGACAAGTGCCATGTTCAAGAGCGACATACTGCCGACGACAACGACGATG
The DNA here is from genome assembly GCA_034641835.2 of Pinus albicaulis. NCBI lineage: Eukaryota > Viridiplantae > Streptophyta > Pinopsida > Pinales > Pinaceae > Pinus > Pinus albicaulis. The sequence goes on along the minus strand of CM076569.1, from coordinate 91,855,810 downwards.
GTTCCATTTTTTCCCCCACCATTTCTGGCGAGTACCCCAATTATTTTTAATAACAAGCTTGAAGGGGATAGCATATGCTTGCAATATAAGTCCGCCCTTCGGGCGAATCCATCCTAGTGCATTTAACGAGTCCTAGGAAGGAGGAACTCGGAGAACGTCATTTCGACTAGATCCGATGTCATCGGGGTTTAACGAGTCTGACAAAGGAAGAACTCGGCGTCTTTTCATGTTTAGAGAGTTTGAAAAGACAGCGGAAAAGAAAACTCCACATGTCCCTTTTCGTAAATAGTTTCCCAGATCCGAAAAGGTAGAAAACAATATCCGGGAAAACCTCCTAGTCGCAATAGGCTAGGGTATTCCTTTTTCGTAATCAATCCATCCCGGCCCGAAAAAGGGTTAAACTTATACCGGGTGGATGTCGATTCGTGTCCATTTTAACGAGATCGAAACGACAAGGGCCTCGGCGATCTTTTCATATTTAGAGAGTCAGAAAAGAGCTGAAAGATGACTCCAGAGTGACTTTTTCGTGTATTTACCGAGTCCGAAAAAGTATAAAATACAACTCGTTTCCATCGTTTAAGTCGCAAAACCTGTTGCTGCACATACCAAGCAAGCGTAAAATCCATTTTTGACATAACATATGCAAATATTTGATAAAAATAACTTTTAAAACTCATTTAACGTCGAAAAAGTTATAAATATGTCAAATTGGTAAAAATAAAATTACTTTTACTATTTACCTTGGTGGAAAGCAACAATGGTCCATTTGGAGCAGAAACTTCTGACGGTGATTGCGACAAATCCAGTCGACCATTCAGCTTCTCGTCTGTCACAGGTAAGAGGCGCTCTTTTGCTCTTCATTTTCATTCATTTTTTAATAATTTTCCCTTAAAAATCAGTTCTATGTGGCCACTTTTAAAATTTTAGGGCTACGCCCATTGGCGCGGGTATCGGGCACGGACCCGCGCCAATGAGCTCTTTTTTACAAAGGGCTTGCGCCATGTGGTGCGACTGTTCACAAAACAGCCGCGCCAGCGGCCGAACCTAAAAATTCGCCCAAAATTTCGACATTTAGACCAAATTGCATGGAATTTGAAGCTCATCAAAGATCTAACTAAGGGTTTTTGACCATATGAATGCAGGTAATCACTCAAAATGGCAATCGAATGGAAAGAACGAGAGCACGGAGAAGAGGATGAACAAGCCATGCAAAGTCAAGCTTGCATGAATGCACTTAGAAACTGTGGATTGAAAAAGTTCTTCCTCACACCATGTTTACGAGCTTAGCCCGAGCTCCTCCAGTATTTAATCAGTATCTAGGACGAACATGAACAGGTGTTCAGGTTACGAGACCAGGTATTAGAACTGGAGGTCACCGATGTTTATTTCATCACTGGATTGTCCCGCAGAGGTCCAATCCCTGTATTGACCGGAAGCAGACCATCTGGGGAGAAGATGGAAGAAGTGATGGCACGGGTGTGCCGAGGGGCACAAACAGGATCAGGAAGCAAAAAGGTGGATATCCACACTATCCCTGATCTGGCATTGAGAGTAGTTCTCCATACCATCACGCGGGCTGCTGGGTCGCAGGCTCCGAACGAGGCCACGAAGACCCAACTCCTGCTGGCCTCAGAATGCATGGGTCCCTTACTGTTTAACTGGGCAGAAGCAGTAACAATCAACATGAAAAGGCAGCTCACAAAGTGCAAACAGGGGAAACTGAAACAGTTCGGTTATGGTTCCATCTTGGTATCGTTCATTCTGGAACGTTTACCAATCTTCCAGGGCCAAGGGGCCGCAGTGGCGGATCCGATACCACGAGAGCCAAGAATGGCTCGCTGGGCAGCATTGATGCCCAGATCTGGAGGTGGCCAACAGATGTCCTGGAGGCCGGAGTTCTTTAGGTGGTTACGGCGCCAGCTGATTGTCGTGGAAGACTGACCCTATGCAGGAACTGACTTTACTGGGGACCCAGACCTCCCACTACCAGAAGGAGATGACTGGGACGAGGAGTTGGGTAAGACCTCATGTTTTTGATTTCATATTTATATGTTTTTTTTGTTAATACACATTCGTCTTAACACAATCATGTATGCATGCAGATGTGGGACCTGAGAGACCAGCTGGGATGTCTCCAATCTTCCGGAGGAAACAAATCGCCCCTGAGATTCAGGGAGAAGGCACCGGAGGAGAGGAGCTGATCCAGAACCTCGAGGGGATTGCCCACGGGATCCCAGACTATGCCCGGCTAGCAGACGTACCGATGGCATACCAGCGCCACACGGTGGGAGTTCCGAGTCGGATCCACCGAATCCTGAGGCGCCTAGTGCATGCAGTCACGTGCTATCATGAGCACCATGCGGATTAGTCCTTAGGATTTATACCACACCTATTTTTTGAGAGACATAGCGTCTCTCGATGTACTAAGACGATTATGTATATTTTTTGAGTTTTATGTGACACACTCTATGTAAACATTTCGATATCTATATATATACATATCTATTCCTGGATGAGTCTTTCTTTACATGTGATGATGATTTATAAATTGCGCAAATTTCTGTCTAATACCAAATTTGCTACTGCATCTGTTAATGTATTCAAATGCCTGGGTATATGATGATATGTATGTAATATAGTCAAAATTCCTTTCCAGTAATCGAATACGCAAATACAGACGTAAGATGGACGGGTTCCTTACCGAATAGTGTCCGTTCAGCTGTAACACTACAAGTTGTGAATCTAGGTACACGAGAAATTCACGGATACCAAGGTTTACTGCCTCGGTTAATAATTCCAACACGGCACTATATTCCGCGATGTTGTTCATGGTACGTCCTAGACACACACCTTGCAGGTCAATCAACTCACCAGCGAGATCGTAGATTACCCAGGCTACGGAAGACAGATTCCTGGTACTGCGGGAGGCACCATCCGCGAAACCAACAAATGGATGAATAGACATCTGCACAACCAGGAAGACCCGATCAGCAGAAAGATGTTTACAAAGCACACCACACTATGCACACAAATGACAATCACACACTTATGTACACACACCACACCAAGAAATCACTTCAGGCATAGTACTTTTTAAGGTACAGCCCATTTCTGGGCTGCGCCAGCGGAACTCCTTCGTAATCTATAAGCTCGTAGGCCCCATTCTTCAAAACGCGCTTTACTATATAGGGCCCGTGCCACATAGGCTGGAGCTTACCGGCTCCAAGCTTATCATGTGCCTGATCGTACAAGAGGACGAGGTCTCCTTCAATGAAAGAACGGGGAGAAACAGTTTGATCAAAATGAGATTTGACCCTCTTCTTTTGTGCTTCGATGATCAAAGCAGCTAGACGACGGGTTTCATCCAACCGTTCGAGATACATAAGACGTTCTTCCTCAGGAGAAGTATCCGGTAAGAGCTCCACAGCTAATTTAAGCGAAGGAATTTCACATTCAACCGGCAGAGTGGCTTCCAGACCGTACACCAGTTGGAATGGTGTGAATCCGGTTGCACTCTTAGCAGATGTTCGGTATGCCCAGAGAGCTGAGAACAGTTGGAGATGCCAATTTGATTTATGAATTCCAACTGTTCGCTGAAGCATAGTGACCAAAACCTTGTTCACCGCCTCAACCTGACCATTTTCTTGAGGGTAGTATGGTGTTGAGCTGTCGTGACGCAAGCCCAACGTTGAAGTCAGCTCCGCCATCATGTAATCGCGGAAATGAGTACCGTGATCAGTGACGATGGCTTGAGGAACCCCGAACCGTGCAATAACGTGGTTGAATATAAATGAAGCAGCCGTTTTCCCGTCAGCAGCTAGTATAGGCATCGCCTCGGCCCACTTAGTGAAGTAGTCGACGGCGACAATGATATACGCATGCCCCCCGGCCGAGTGAGGGTTACACGTCATAAAATCCACGCCCCATTTTGCAAAAGGGCCGACGGTAATAACGGGATGCAAAGGCAATGGCGGCGCGCACATCTTGCGCTGAAAAATCTGGCATGGATGACATTTACGGACTGCAGTGATACAATCCTTGAATATGGAAGGCCAGAAATAACCTGCCCGCAGAATCTTCTAGGCAGTAGCATACCCGGACATATGTCCGCCACAGGCGCCACTGTGGCAGTCATTTAAGACTTTCTCAGCCTCTTCTAAGGTAAGGCATCGTCGGAGCACTGAATATACTCCAATATGATATAAGGTATCTCCTACTATACGGTAGGGTTGGGACTGGTGCCGAATCCGACGGTGGGCAGTTTTATCCAACTCAGACCGAAAAGTCGCGGTCTGAAGATACACTATGATGTCACCGTACCAAGGATCACGAGTACTGATAAGAAAAAGCGTTTCATCCGGTATGTGGTCTTCAGAGTGTGAGGGAACAGAGTCTGTAGGGAGAGAACATATCAAATCCGTGAAGACTAGTGATTTAGTTGACTTGGCAGTGGTGAACTCCAAGTCAAACTCCTGCAGGATCACAATCCATTTGGAGTACTTGCCCCCTAGTAATTGTCTAGAAAGAATATACGTCATAGGGTTACAGTCTGAAACCACTGTTATCGTGCGCAAAAGGATGTAATGGCGAAAGCGTTGTACGGCATGTACTGCTGCTAAGGCCAACTTCTCGACATGTGCATAACGCGTTTCCAGGTCGAGAAGGTTCCGAGACAGGTAATAAACAACATGTTCATCACCGTTATCGTCATCCTGCACCAAGACCATGGCGATGGTGCTAAATGCGGCGACTAGATACAAAGTGAAGTCGCGGTGGTGAGTCAGGGCGACGAGCAACGGAGCATTGTGAAATGCGAGGTCTTGACTTCTCAAAAAGTTCTAGAAACAATTTCGTCCCGGTGAAAGGGGAACATTCTGCACTCAAAAAGCAGTGGATCCTTTGGCTACCTCGCATAATTCGGGATAAAGCGCCTAAGAAAATTTGCTTTCCCTTGCGGTCTGTGGCGTGCGGGGGAGGAGGGTGATGGGAAATTTATGATGGCCTCAACCTTTAGAGATTCGAGGCGAGTCGAGTCTTTGAGACTAAAGCCTAAAACACGCGACGAGAATCAACGCGAAGAGACGCACTTATGAAGTTGAGCACGATATTGTAGCGTGCACCAGCGGAGGAAATATGCGCGAAGATTTGTTAATAAAACTCTCGCTTACCGAATGGGTGGCAAGTCGTCAGGATAAATTTGGACAATATAGAATATCATGAAAAGCGTAGGACATCGCACGACGATCTTATTTTGGCCAGAGCAGGGGAGTTTTGTGCGCGAAAGTACCCCACGGACAGATGAATGTGGTCTTGTGTTGATCCTCAGGTGCAATATTGATTTGGTTATATCCTGAGAAACCGTCCATTAAGGAATAGATCTCACTCCCAACACATTCATCGATGATCTGGTCTATAAACAGAGTGGGATAATTATCTTTGGGACAGGCGCGATTGATTTCGTGATAATCCACACAGACTCTAATCGTACCTTGCTTTCTGTTGACAGGGACAATGTTAGACACCCATTCTGTGAGGGGGATGGGATAGATGAAACCCGCATTCAGAAGTTTTTCAACTTCTGCCTTGATGGCAGCAGCTTTTCGAGGATGCATGGGGCGTAAGCATTGGCGCACGGGTTTTGCACTTGGATAGGATGGAATCTCATGGACCACGATAGTGGGATCAATCCCCGGCATTTCCTCGTAAGACTATGCAAAAACATCTATGAATTCTTTGAAAAGCTCGGTATAGACTTGAATCTCATCGGGAGAACAAGTCACACCCACATGAATATTCTCAACAATCCCTGTTTTAACGGAGATGTTGATTGGAACAGTTTGAGTAATGTTATAAGTTACCCTCAGAAAGACCTGTTCGTAAGATCGGTGTTTGAAGTGCAGGGGAAGAACACAGTAGCAACATGCTCAGAACAATCGATCATTGCCCCCATAGAAGGCATAAGCGAGGAGTGATGAAGTCCATCGCGAGGTAGCTCTTGAAGACATATGTTTCAATGATAGCCTCGTGCGAAGGAAAAGTCTCTACGAGAGGATCGGGTGAATCGGCCGGCCAAGCCGGGGGATTGCGGAAGTGAACGTCGAGCCATGCTTATGAACATGCGAGGAGGTGGAGAATTAGATGCGCTTAACAATCTCACGATCGTGATCTACAGTGGCATTAAAGGCATGGATTCTCCAAACTCATATACACCTTTCGAGTGTAGGAATAAGCCAGGGGTCATCGGACCTGGACATCATGTTGACTTGAGCGGTGTGCGGTGGCGCTGCGGGAAAAATACCCATGAGGACCGGGTCTTTGAAGAGACCAGGTCCCACACTGTCAGGGGGATTCGGAATCTGATCCACGTATGGCACATTGTTCTCAGAGGTAGAGGTGAAAAATGACAACTGATCCACCGTGACAATTTTTCCCTCGTGAGGGAACTTAAGAAATCGAAAGATGGTGGATAGCACGCAGAGCATGGCATGAGTCCAGCTGCGGCCAAGAAGTATATTGTAGTTGAGTTTAGCATCAACCACTTCTACTTCCACGTTGATAGTCTTCCCGTGTAATGTGATCGCTAGACTCTCAAGAACACCCAGGGGTTTAGATTCCCGACCATCAAATGCCTCAAGGGGATTGGGAGATGACGACAAAGTTGGAGAGACGATGGCCTTCCAGCAAGCGGAGGACATAACGCCGGTAGATGCTCCCTCATCCACGATGGCCCTATGAATGTTCAGACCATTAATCCCGACTTGAATTGACCAAAGCGATTTGATGTGGAAGCCGGGGAGTAAAATTCTCCAGATCGAAGGTGAGAAGGCTCGAGTCGGCGGGATCGATACTACCGATTGCAGACAATAAAGCCTTCCATTGTGAAGGACAACTTTGAAGAACCTCAAGTGTAGACATGGCACATGGCGCCTGTGCCAGATCCTCAACGATACTGTAATGTTGAGCGGCACGAGCATTTGGATTGTAAGAGGATCTTCGAAGAATACCCTTGGGAGGTGGTTTCATAACGGGTTTGGAAGTCGGCTTCTCGATTTCCAATGGACCGGAGGCAGGTGGGGGAGGCGGCCCTTCCGCAACTGCCTTCCCAGGTGCCTGCCGCAGTGCATAGTGATAGGTGCATTATTCTTCATCATGAAAACCTGAGACCCAAACGGTGCAGATGGTGACGCCAGTTCGACCATCTGGGTCTGCTGAGATGGAAATGGCTCTTTTAAAATAGCCGAAGTCCCTTTAGAACCTTTAAGAAGTTGACTAACCTCAGACCGTCGTGGACAATCCTTAGTGTAATGGTCACCTTCACAGATGAGGCAAGGGAATTTCGGCTTACGTTGGGAGCCATCGTCAGTTCGAGATTTAGATTCCGGTTTTGGGGCACCAGATTTTGATTTTCCTTTGCCCTTCTTCTTCCCCTTGGAGGATTTGTCCGCAGGATTGGCCTGGATGGCATTCACCTCCATGGTTTTACCAGAATCGGATGAGATGGGATTAGCAGAGGTATTGTTGGAATAATTAGCCTTCTGCTTCCCATTCGAATACTTCTTCGAATTTCGAGAGACGGAACCAATGACACCATCCACCGTAGGGGTAGGCAGAGCCTTAGTGGTTCCGGGCCGTGGAGCATCAGTCAAGATGTCATAAAGCATGCCAGACTGCGAATAGACAAGATCCAGGTACTGGGCACGCGCGATAGCTTGTTCCTCCGTCACACACGCTCCCATCATGATATCCTGAGTGATTTTATTCACAAAGGAGGTGGTGATCCAGTGAGTCAAAATCTGATCAGGTATGTGAAACTTGATCAGTCGACGACGGCGCCGCCACTCATGAATGTGATCTGAGATGTGAGTGGCCTTGTCCTGCTTCAGAGAAGTCAGGAGGTGCGTCCCGGCCTCATACCAGACCGGTAACTGGAAGTGCGTGAGGAAAGCCATAGCTAACGAGTTGAAATCCTGAAAAATACCACGGGAAAGCTCTATGTACCACTTAGCAGCAGCTCTTGTTAAAGTATGCTGGAAAAGATGCAGACGAATCGAATCGTCGACCCAAGAGTTAGACGAACACCAGAGGTGATATGTCATCACATGCGCCTGGGGGTCTTCGCCAGCTTTGCCCTCAAACTTGGGACAATCACCTGGTATCTTGGTGGGAACCGGAGGCCAATATGGATTATGTCAAATCGGATCATTGGTCAACTTTGAAACGTTCGGCAGTTCCAAGGTAGCCAGGAACGGCAATGGAGGGTTAACTGCCATGCCAGTCCCAGGATGAGGTCCGATACCCATGCTCCACGATGGTTGTGAATATCCCTGCCCCCACGGGTTCTTTCCCGAAGGATTTTGACTGTAGGGGGCATAGTTCGTATAACCAGACTGATTTGGATTTTGGTAACCATAGTGCGGGGCTTGATAACCAGGGTTCGGGTCCTGATTAGGTGTCTGCCCTGTATAAGCAGCGTTTGGATTTGGCTGCTGAGCGTAGGTAGAACCGGGTGGAGGAGGATAATACTGAGAGCCTCCAGGGTGGTTATAGTTCAGTTGAGACTGATCATGAGGATAATAACCACTCTGAGGATGAGTAGGCTGTTGATAAGTGGAACCCTGCGGAGCCTGGTACGTAGGGCGTAGCTGTTGATTTGGATGTGGCATTGAATGAACAGGCTGTTGAGCAGAGTGAACGGAATGAGAGGGCTGCCCTGAATGAACAGGTTGACCCGAGTGGGGGGGCTGGCCTGAATGACCAGGTTGGCCCGGATAAACAGGCGGCGCTGGTTGCGCAGGTGGACCTGGTTGTAAGTGGGCCCCAGGTTGTACCGGATGGGCCGGCTGGCCTGGAGGCGGGACACCAGGTTGTACCGGATGAGCCGGTTGGCCTGGTGGTGGAATAGGACCAGGTGCTTGCTGGAAACCAGTTTGACATGAAGCAGAACCATAGGGTGGTCCTGGCTGATATGCAACGTTAGAGACAACAGGATACTACGGTTGCATCGGTAAAGAAGGCTGGATTTGCCCCCCAGGACCATAGGCCGGTCCCGGTTGATACCCCGGTTGAGGTTGAGCAGGTTGACCAGCAGGGCTATAATATGGTCCTTGCGGATTGTACAATGGCCCTTGCTGGCCCGCAGAGTAGCCTTGGATGGGCTGTCCCTGTGGGTCATACAGATAGCCAGGTTGGCCCGCAGGTTGGCCCTGGAAGGGTTGTCCCTGCGGGTTGTAAGCCTGGTTGTACGGTAAACCTTGAGCATACAGATAAGCCTCAGGAGCAGGAAGGCGCAAAACCTCCCCGTGCTCGTCAAACTGACCTGGGAAAGCATACACGGGAGTGCCATCCTATGCATAGTGCGAAAAGAAAGATCGGTAAGGATCTTGGGGGAATTGTCCAGCTTCGGCGTTCGGCTGTTGCAAGGACAACCGATACTCCTCCGGAGAGATATTCTCCGGTATAGCAGTAGCTAGATACACATCTTCAGGAGTTGGCCCAGCCCTGGTAGCTGAGACAACGGAAGAAGAGGCAGCCACACAAACAGTGGGCCGAACGGGAACAGAAGTGACGGGCGTCGAAGGGGACACCCCGGGTGTAGTGACAGCTGGCCTCGAAGCAGGAGACGATATTCCCATAGAGGCTGCAGCTGAAATGATCTGACCCAGAGATCTGTATCCCTGTGGTAAAAAAGGATTGGCTGACGACATGGTAGCCAGCTCAGAGTTGTCTCCCTCAAACAATCTACGCAGGATGCGCTGATAGTCTTCACCAGGAATTTCCTCACCATAATCACTCATGGTTGATCCTGCCGTTAAATCACGCAAAAGACGGCGAGGACTAGGAGGAAAAACAACAGCAACAAACGGTGAACCCGATGTAAGAGAAAGGAAATCAGCTCCTAATCTCAATTCAGACACAGGGTCCGAAAAGGGCCAATTGAACTCAACTGGTCCTCCAAAGGGTTGCTCGACGAGAACCGGTCCCCCGTCAGGAAACTCGGAAACAACAGGCTGCTGTGGTTCAACAGAAGGCTAAGAAGCTTCTGAAGACTCGTCCGTGTAAGGACTACCAGTAGACGAAACCGAAGGTTCCGCCACTGTGGCAAGAGACTAGAAGAAAAGAGCAAACACACACACGGGCTGAAAACGAGTTAAGACACACGATCAAACAGTCAACAAGCAATGTCTAAACAGGTGTGTAATCGTGGGCGATTAATTTTACCACATTGGAAAGTAAGAAATTCTACCGTTTCATATTTTAAGAGTCGAGAAACGATAAAAAGATGACTCTATCTCTTTCATAGTTGACACAAGCGTGAAAGGACAAGCGCTTGACAGTCTTTTCAAGTTTAGGGAGTCAGAAAAGACCAAATGACTGCTCAGGAAAAAATAGGCACAAAGGGTGTACCAAATATCTGTGAACTGCAATATACACCTTGGTTTCAATAATGAAACAGAAATCGACCAAGGACTTTCCGTACGTGCAGGTAGTCTCCCCGAATGCTGTCTTCGGTGTATCACGGGTATAGGGCGACAGACTCGGCTTCCTGTGGATAAAGGATTGAGAACCTATAGGGATCTCCCTTTATATACGCGACGGTACAGGGAGCACAAGTCCGTACTAGCGCTGTCTAAAGCCAACAGGCGAACGACAACTGCTAGGTTTAATGACGCCGGAACACGTCTCTAGCCTAGACCTTCTAAATATGTTTCATTAAGTTCCAATGCTGCCTTAGGTTAATTGAAATAAATTTTACAGTTGATCTTCAATTAAGTTTCAATTTCCAGGCCCTATCGTATGTAGTGTCTCGAAAGGCTCCTAAATGCAAATCTATATGCCACAGTGCAACATTTCGTTCGATGAAAACTAGTTAGAGAAGAGTTGAGAGCTTTTACACAAACGAAATGGACGGAAGACAACCAATGAGATCTCTAATGCAACTAATGAAATTGAAAACTTTTCATTCAAAACACTAATCACTAGCGATATGGAAAAGATCACAATTTGCACTAATTAACAAAAGCAAAAGAGATTTTTTTTTTTTTTTTCAATGTTTAATAGCTAATATGCACTAAACAAACTTGAAAACAAATGGAACAACCTGAGAAACGATTTCCAAGAGAGCGAAACAAACAAATTTCACTCAACAACACAAGCAATCAGATCCCCAAATCGACCAAAGTCTCTCAAAACGAAGAAAAGACTCAAAAGCTTCCAATGGACCGTGTGATCTAGGTCCAAGGCAAGACCAAACGAATTTCGAATGAAGGAATGAACAATCACCCAAAAATCGCAATAAAACAATGAACAACTACTTAGAGGATGCGGAGAATCAATCAAATAGTTGACAGGACCATCAAAACACCAAAACTCCCAAGGAGGGCTCGATACACTAAGCCACTAGATGCCCTAGGGCTTAAAATGTGAAATCGGTAGATAAAAGCAAACAACCAAAGGACATAGGTGAATTCCCAGTCAAACAGGACTCCAACACACTCAGGCAATCAGAAAATCAAGAAGAAAAACACTGATCAAATCCAGAGAGCTCAAAAATGAGGAAACTCAAAAAACTTACAGGGGTGGCGCGATTGTAAGTGTGAAACTGGCGCCAGAAAGCAATTGGTGTGGGCTAGACAAAGGCAACGTGTGCCAATTGGCGCGACTGTTGGGTTAAAAACCGCACCAGTCGAGTTTCTCAACAAAAAATTAAAAACAAGCTACTCCAGAAGTAGACCAATGCAGGCTAAGAAAACCAAAAAGAAAAAACAATGAAAGAACCTGTCCCAGAAGGTTCATCAAGCAAGGACACACATAAAATAATCAAAGCGAGACAACACAAACGAGACAATGAAAACCGGACGATCCCCAGTGGAGTCGCCAAATTGTTGTGGAGGTAAATCCCCTCTGCGGACAGAGGCAATTCCTACTAGCCCAGCAGGGGTCTAGCAACAATCAAACAATGTTATGACACAAGCTCCTAGTTACGAATGGAAAGACTAGGAATAGAAGCCTACCTGGATTCCAACGCATAATCCAGAGAAGAAGCGTCCCCGTTCTTTCACTTCCCGCAGATCACAATCCTCCACGATCTCCGCGTGATGAACACCGCACATGGAAGAAACGACCGTATACAAGTATAGAAACCGCATACGTAACTAATCATCACGTAAAGGATGTTACTCACATTAACATGATGGAAAACGGAGTATAATCATAATCATCTATTAAATAATAAACGAAGAGAGATTACAACCAAGTTCCGACGTCGCTGCCTCCTTCCTGACGGCTCTCCTGTCGTCCACGTCTCGCAAAGCTCGCCAAGGAAAGGGAAAACCTCTCCGGAGTCTCTCGACGATGGTCTCCTTACTTGAGTCGGCCTTAAGGGAAAGGGAGGATTCTTTACAGCACAAAGGCTCTTGGGAATATGGAGATTCAAAGCTTAGGCACTTCAAGACTAGCTTGCCATGGGATTGAGCAGGATTTTATAGATGGGGAAGGAGGGAGTTGGGATCCCTATTACTATGGGATTGGCCCTATCAACAAGGAAGGTTCCATGGGAGGTGGCAAAACCACTTCCCCTCCATAGAACTCCCGCAGCCAAACCTCCCAACTCAAGATAGGCAATGGTTTCTGAGTTTGTTGGAACTCAACTTCCACCACCTTTATTTAAAAAACAGTCCCTAAATTGGGTGGTACGACTACTGCTCTATGACAGAGTGCCAGTTGGCGCGACCTCTTTGCAGGATTTTCCCCATTGGCGTGAGTACTGAACTTCCTGCCCGCGCCAATGCCAAAAGGGATGTTTTTCATGACTTTTGCAAGGAGATGTCTCAAGGGAAAATGAGGCTCATGCTTAGAGGAATGCATTGATGATGTTTTCAAGGCATGAAAATGTTCACAGGTCACAAAATGGGTCCTCCATTGTGCGGGACGGGGAATGGTAGGGACGGTGACAAATTACTGTGTAACAGAGAGGAAGGAAGAGAGAGAGGACAGAGGGAGAGGGAGAGAGAGAGAGGAAGTTGGAGGGGGTGAGAGAGGAAGGGAAGAAGGAATACATAGAGATAGAAAGGTGGAGAGGCAGAGGGTGTGATAAGGGAGATATGGAGAGATAGTGAGGGAGAGAGGAGAGTGGGAGGGATGAGAGAGAGCTAAGGAGAAAGAGATGGAGAGAAGGGGAAGAAAGAGAGAGGGAGAGAAGGGGAAGAGAGAGAGGGAGAGGAAAGTGAGAGAGATTGAGATAGATAGATATGGAGAGGGAGTGAGTATGTTTTTTGGGTGAGAAGGAGTGACAAAGGAGTAGATATAATGGGAGATAGAGATATAAATGGAGGGAGAGTGAGGGGAGAAGAGAGAGAGAGAGAGAGAGAGAGAGAGAGAGAGAGAGTATGTTTGCACATTGATATAGAGAGAGATGGAGGGAGACAGAGATATAGTTGGAGGCAGGAGCGATGTCAATTTCTAATCCTATTTGATAACTTATGCTAGATGCATTGATTTCAGTCTAGATGTTGATTTCTAATGCTAGTTTGATTTCTTGTACTGAATGCATTGGTTTTAGTGCAGATATTGATTTCTAATCCTATTTGATTTCTTGCACAAGATGAATTGGTTTCAATAAAGATGTTGATTTCTAATCATATTTTATTTTTTGCACTAGATGCATTGATTTTAGTGTGGATATTGATTTCTAATTTCATGCAACTAGATGTATAATGTACATCAATTTCAAAGTAATTAGATTAATAGTGTGCATTAATTTCAGTCTAAAAACATACAATTTTTTTATGACTTCCATTCACTTCTATGGTATAGTAATTCAACCATAAATACAATACTTGATTTTTCAGCCTAAATAAAATTCTCACTTACCATAAATGCATACTTGAATATTCATCCTAAATAAAATGTTCACTTACCCAAAATTCTTGCTTGGTGAGGCTGGAAATTATTTGTAATTGACTTCTTTCTTACCATTCCTATATTCCATCATTCAACATTGTTAATCACTTTATATTCAAGCATGGTAATAGAAAACTAATAGCATCAAAAATTATTTTGGATTTAACACTCCATAAGTCACAATGATTAACTTTGGAGAAATATATTATTAATATTGGAGAGCAAGTGTGATGTATAGAAAACTACTAGCATCAAAAATTATTTGGGATTTAACACTCCAAAAGTCACAATGATTAACTTTGGAGAAATATGCTATTAATATTGGAGAGCAAGTGTGATGTTTACACTATTAATATTGTAGACCAAGTGTGATGTTTGCTATAATAGCTTGACATATGATTGCTTGAACTAGATCCATCCATTGGTTTTTCTAATCCTATATGATTGCATGCACTCGATCCATTGATTTTAGTATAGATGTTGATTTCCATTCAGATTTGATTGTTTGCTCATTGCATCCTACATGTACATCAATTTCAAAGTAATTAGATTAATATTGTGCATTTATTTTAGTGTAACCACATAAAGGTTATCGATGATGTGCACTGACTTATCTGTTCAACAATTAAACCATAAATAAAATACTTGAATTTTCATGCTAAATAAAATGTTCTCTTACCTGAAATGCTTGCTTCCTAAAACTCTAAAATATTTGTAATTGGCTTATTTCTTAGTATTCTCATTTTCCATCATTCAACATTGTTAATGACTTTGCATTGAAATGAGGTAATAGAAAAAAACTACCATTGATAGAAATACAATTACTTCATAATACATGTTACCAAAATAAAAATAAAAATGGTAAAAATAAACTAAATTATATATATATATATATATATATATATATATATATATATATATATATATATATATATATATATATATATATAATTGGAGTTATCTCCTATGTTTCATTAAAATTGCTAAAATCTCCGTTAGTGTAAACTTTTAAATGAATATATTTATGAGATAGCATAATATTAGAAATATCGATCTAATAGCCCACACACACACACACACACACACACACACACACACACACACACACACACACACATATATATATATATATATATATATATAAAATCTTTAAAATAAAATTTAAAAAAAATATGATAGTTACTAATAATATAAAAATTCTAATATTGTAAAGAAAATAATTAAAAATGGTTTTAAGATATTTTAAGAAATATAATTAAAAATAATTTCAATATATGTTAAAGCTTATTCAAACATTGATGAAATTGTTAAACCTTAGATAAAATTGTTTTATTTTTATTCATTGTTTTATATTTTATTGAATAAAAAGTAAAATTAACATGAGAAATTTTTTTAAATATGACGATGATGATGGTGGTTAACGTCCATTAAGACCAATATTGGGTCTTTGGACCTAAAGAAAAGAGTTATTTAGTTTGGTTTAAGATTTTATTCCTATGCTCAAAAATCTTGGAGAGAAGCCTCTGGAGCTCACTATAATTTTGACATCCTAAAAGGCTAGGAAGGTCTTGACATCCTAAAAGGATAGGAATGTCAGTATTACAACAAATATTATGAAAATGAACTCTAATGTGGTTGTACGTGGGGCACTCTTAGAGGAAGTGATTTTCATCCTCGATGTTCATATTCTCACAGAGATGGAAAATCCTTCCCATCCATGGTGTTTTAGGAACTTTCCAATGACCTGTTTCACTAAGGAGCTCATGAGAGTTCATTCTAATCTTAGCTATATTAATTTTCTTCTTTGAGCTAGTTAAAACAGAGAGATACTTTTGATCTTCTAGGGTTGGGTTGATGACCTCCTTATAATATCTTAATTTTATTTTAGCTGCTAGATCTTTCTCACACCACATTTTTTCTTTGAAATTAGAAGTAAAAATTTTTTTAGTGTTATTAATGTTTTGCAACGCAACATTATTTTCGATTGCCCAATGGTTTAACCAAGCCCTAGTGTCTTTATACGAACCTCATTTAAGCCTTAGGTGGTTTTGGCTGGAATTTAAAGCTACCTTAGGAAGTCTATGCTCTCCTAGTCATAGCTAGGCTCTCGATAAGGGAAAGACCCACTTCTATAAGGAGAATAGGATAGGGTGTATTACTTTTAATTTTAAGGTTATACATTATAAAACGCTTTTGGATTTTCTCAATTTTTCTCCAGGATTCTCTAGAGATGTTGCAACCCCAAACCTCACATCCATATAAGATAACAGGAGTGACTAAAATTTCAAAGAGAAACTTCTTTCTATCCCACATTACAATGTTTGTCATTTTACAATTATTTTCAAGACCAAAATAAGCTTTCCACTCCCCATTAATCATTTTCTGAATGCTATAGTTCCAGTCGAGCTTGTGATGAATATCAATTCTTAGGTACTTGTAAGAAGACACTTCCTCCAACTTACTATTGTCATACATAAAATTAGCATAAGTGTCCTTCTTGGATTTGATAATCATAACTTTTTTTTTCTAAAGCTGCTTATGAAGATTAGATGGGCACCTTGCGAGAAGAACAATATTGTATGTATAGATAAGAAGTATGATGACTATCCCCACTAAGATCGTGCCAGCACATCCTGCTTCCTCTAAACAACCTTCTAGCTTGTCGATGTAAATGCCAAATAGGTTAGGGGAGAAGGGGCAACCTTGTAATAAGTTTGAAATTTAAAAAAAATAATATTAATAATATTTACACAAAATATTTTAACATTTATTTAAAAAAATTAATCATAAAAATTAACTAATTTTAAAATTATTTTTCTATTTTTAATATATTTATTTTAATTTTTATAATTTAATATAATTTATTTTTGTTAATATTGATCTTACTAAATAACAACTCTAGGGGCATGGTGGCCAGCGGATGCTCTTAAGCAGGTCACCATTTCGAGCCTTGTCTTATCCAAGTACCATTCTTGCAGAGTGGGCACTCTCTGAAAGATTATAGTGGTAGCCAGCCATTTGAAAGTTGTCTAATATTAAAAAAAAACCTCTAATTAATCTACCTAAATTAAATTAGGTACAAAAACATGTTTTTGATGTGTAAAGATATATAACATGAAAACACCAATATAGTTCAATTTTTTTATATTTTTACTCTTTTATAAATATATTTTTAATCAACCTTATTTAAAATCAGATAATTTAAAAATATATATAAATACATTTATATAATAAAATTACACTTTAACCAAAAACAAATTATCACTCAATAAAAACCAAAAATAAATAAATGTTTTGCACGTTACCCCCACAAACAAATATAAATCTTGAAAACAACCCTAACATTCAGAGCCACGTAACCCATACCTAGGCTGAAGTCGGTAAACCCTCTTCTTAAAGAATCCATAAAATAAACTTCTTAAAGAATCCATAAAATAAACTTCACACAATTTAGCTTCACAGGATTTATGATGCAATTGAAATTAGGCACTGTGAAATAAACTACCGAACAAACTTCGTATCGTATGGCTTACATCGAAGTGTTTGGTTATCAAGGCATGAAAACCTTATAGCTTTTAACGCACTATTATGATATAAATCTACTGAGAAATATGATCACTGATCAATAACTATATTGTTTGATTTTCTTATAATTTGGAAAAAGATAGTAATTGATGAAGGGAAGGGAAAGCATTTAAGTGGAGACGACCGCTGAGAAAAATTACTCACCAAATTATCTACGAGTAGTTTTGGTTAAACAAAACTTAATTATCAAATCATATTGGGACCGAAGGCGTTTTTTTTTCTGGAATAGGGTGTGCAGGGTGTGGGGTGTGCAAATACCGTTCATTTTAGCTACTTTTTCTCTTGCTCTTCTAAGCAATTAGATTTCTCCATTTGATTATTCCTCTAACCAATAAAAATTAATCATCTGTCCAGCTTATACTATATACTATTAATTATCTGTGTTTTCACGCTTTTGTGAAAATGCTAGTTAATATTTTCAATAACAATAAAAATTATTTAATGGTTTCGTTGTTATTGCGCTCAAAGGGGCTGTACAGCTCAGAGAGACGTAACTGCAAGGTTGGTTTAAAGGTCTTTTCATCTTATTTCTCTCTGGGTAGATGCTATGTCATATAGTACCATTTGGAGGAAGCGGCACTATGCAAGGTAAGCTTGGCGCCTTTCTTCCGATCTTTCGGGTTTTAGGTTTTTTCGAAGGTTATATCGGCCTCGGGATGTATCATTGCCGGTAGTTTTATCGACGTTCTGAGCCAGACTTTCAAAGATTTCATTAAAAGTGAAATTTCATGAGAAAGCGAAGAGTCTATGCTATATCAAATCTCCAAAATAAAGAAATCAGAGTTGTCCAGTTTGTTTTGTAATCCACGGAATAGGTTAGGAATCACACAGAAGGATCCAAATCTGGTTCCGAAGAGGCTCTGTCCTCGGACTAGACACATACTTCAAGGTATAAATGTATGAAGGGATTTTAACGAAGTTTATTAGACTAAGCTGTTTAAGGGACCTAAGGGACCTAAGACTCCAGTTCATCAAAACTTCAAATATTTCTCTAACTCTATTCTCTTGTCATGAATCTTGAGCAAGAAGTTCACAGTTTTGATAAGTCTAGCTTCTTCCAACAACTTGTTCAAACAATCCACCTTCAGAGTGCTTTTAAGCTTCTTCAAACAAATTGTTCAAACAATCCACCCTTTCGAACAAATTTTTCAAACAATCCACCTTCAGAATGCTTTTAAACCGAATATCCTCATAAGCTGAACAATCCATGATGTAGTGACATTCTGTTTCTACCTCTCCTCTCCTACAAAAGATGCAGATTCTTTCTTCCCACTCTTCTTTTGGAGTTTTCCATCTACTTGTCTCACATGTGAGATGATGAAACCTCATCCTCAACTTTGCTATTAATAATCTAGGCTTGCTAGTGATTTTGGACCCAAATATATCTTATCATCATGAGGTCGTGTCAAGTTGAAATCTTTGACATAAAGAGATTTTTTTTGGCCAATATGTTTTTCCCACATGGTAGTCATAAATTTTTCAAGCAACCATTTTTTAAGTTCCTCTTTAGAGTTAGGATAATCCTTCCACTTAACGCCCCACTTACCCAACCATTTGTCATTTTTTTCCCCCAAATTTTCTTCCTCCTCGTTAACTCCTTTGCTACAACTATTTTAGGCCAGCCATGTTCATCCATGCCTTCCACCTTTTTTAAGTAACTTAACAAGAAAAAAAATTCCTCAACTTCCATCGGAAATAAACCAGCTTCAGCTAACAAGATCTCATAAGGAACAGTTGATTTGAATTTGAAATTATTAGATTATGTGTTTTTTAATTCTTTCTAATTGCCTCCATTTATGGTGTCAGATACTAGTCCCCCATACTCCACATCCATAGAGTACAACCAGTGTAACCAACAACCAAGATGGAGGGGTGGTATTCAGATGGAGGGCAATTGGTTTGGCGGCTATTTCCTGGCCTAGCAGTTTTCGGGTATGTTTGGTGGGCCAAGTAATGAAGACAGACATGAATGAAGTTGTCTACCCACGGTACAGAATAGTCCAGACGATAGTTTTTTGCCCGAATCAGGTAAAAAAATTTCAAAAAATCTAGTAGTTGTAGTGTTTGGAATCCATTTTTTATAGTGGCAATGGATTGAGCACTATCCAAAACTCTTAAGGCACCTAAAATACTAAAATTTAATAACTGTAAACAAAATTCTGATAAAATCTTTGCTGTATTTTTTCAAAATCTTTGCCAGATTCTGAGCCATTTTGTTACTTTTTTAGACTACGCGAACATGAATTATTTAACACCTTGACTTTGGCGACTTGCAGGTCTATGCTTGTCACACCTTTACTCTTATTTATAGATCGATCCCTGTCGAGATCTTCATGTATTTTTCAGGCACTCTTTTCCGCACCCTATCCCTCTCAAATCACTCGACAAATGGAGTCGTCTCTACTACTTGCTGACTTTCTGACTAGGTGGATTTCGAATTTATCTCGAGCATGCTCTTCCCCACGCCACCTTCACACCTGATCAGCCACTGTCTGTACTCAATGGAGCAACCATCATCATTGGAACTCGAGGTCCTTATCGCCCTTATTATTGCTGCCGAAAATCGAGTCCAACCGGTCACTCCGTTCATTGTCCACTGCGGCTTCAAATCTTATTTTTCTTAGGTACCTGCAGATGGCTCACAACAAACGTCTAAAGGCCTGCAATATTTTGAAACACCTATCTCTCAGGCCCAAATCCTTTTGGAAAAACATTGTTTCTGAAGAAGATACATGCAATGATCAGGTGCTTGCAATACATCCATTTCACAGGGGAACAAATCAATAAGTGCCTGCCAACTAACTCATTTCCTTAAATTAGGTACAGACCAAGGATCATCATGCTGGACAATGGTTGGGTTTTCTTTCACTTCCTCAGCCCAAAGGATGGAACCATTATCCATCAATAAGTCCTTCCATCATCTAGGAGTGGGCTCCGAAAAACGATCTACCTACCCTTCTTCTGCTCCAAAAGAATCCTCTATTTCTCGAGAGAAGAAATATGATAAATACAAGAAGATATCCTCTCGTCTGTACCCTGCTTCTTCCCAGGATCATCTTACACCTATTCGTGGTGGCATAACATTCTCAGCCTCCTCTTTTTCTCAGGTCTTTGGAGCGGACGAGCCCGATTCCCCCGCTTTATTATGATTATTCTTTCCTACAATATCAGGGGCTTGGGTGTTAAGAAAAAATAACGCTCTCTTAAAGTCCTTATTCACAAAAAAAATCCCGATTTGATCCTTCTTCAAGAGACTATGATCTCAAAGGAAATATCATGGGTAATCCTTAACATTTTTTCGAGGTGGCTCGCCTGGACCACCAGTTATAGCAGACACTCTCGAGGTCTAGTGGTGGTTTGGAAGCCCTCCATCCTTAATCTCATGGCCTACTTGACTTCTGCAGGTATCCTTTTAATAGGGAATTCTAGCGGTTTTGCTTTTCAGATTTGAATTATCAATTTCTACTTTCCACATTCTGGGAGGTGTCTTTTCTAGACAAGATATTGGATATTAGCTTGTTGGATCTAACATCCCTTATTATGGATGGTGATTTCAACCTGACTATGGATATCAATGAAATGTGGGGCCACAAGTCGACATAATATACCTTGGAGGAATATCTTAACTCTCTCTCTCTTAGGCTCTATGTCTTTTTGTGATATCACTCTTTTGAATATTGTTCCTACATCAAACAATGGTTGAATAGGGCCAAAGCTCATTTATGTTGAAAATATTAAAGTCATCTACATGCCTTGAGCAGGAAGAAATAGAGAACAGGGGTAGGAGAGGAGCTTGTGTGTACAGCACTGCGCATTCAAGTTGAATGGAGAAAATCGCAAGGAGGAATTAATGTTTGATGGGCAACAACCACCATTGCAGAGTAGAAGTTATGTTTGTATGTGCGTAGCTGTTCTTTGCAGAGAATGAATACTTTCGTGGTTAAACCACGTGACTCGATGGGGTTATGCAATGAATTTCATAGTTGTCTTTCGCGTTCGACTCTCAATCAGAGATCAGAGCTTTTGATTGATCATTTATTTTTTGTTTAAGACACGTACCCGATACAATTATACAATGGTTTTAAATTGTAAAATGGGCCCGACAGTCGGTTGAATAGATTTAATTTAAGTTTTATTTCATACATAGTTTTTTATGTCATGTTTTAATATTCACAGCATATAAAAGATAGAAAGCCCATGAATCAAATGTAATTTTTTTTGTTATTACACAGAATAGAATTGAGAAGCACAGCAGTGCAGAAACAGAGAATACACAGCAGTGATATTTTTGAGAGATAGAGTGTTGTTTTTTGGTTGAGATAGTGAAGTCTTGTGTGTGCACTGTGTTAGAAACGGTCACTCTTTTGAATCCCTCTCAGTGAGGAAGCCTTGTAGCAGTTTTTTTTAAAAAGGAATAGAAATTTTCTTGAGTGTTGAAAACTCTATCCTGAAAGTGAAATTTTTAATTTCTCTGTGTTAGCAAAGGAGAGTATTACTCTTTCCATTGTTGTTCTAGAATTTTTAGAAATTCCAACATGGTATCAGAGCTAGTCCAGGCTCTTTGAAGGTTAAAGAAGCTGAAGGAAGGAATTCTTTATTGCAACAACTTCTCCAGCAGTGTGACGACTCAGCCAAGAAGAATCCAAGGTATTTCTCTATACAATTTTTGTGTTAGTGTTGTAGAACAGTCAGTTATTTTAAATACACATTCAAGTGTTTTTGAATCATAGTTAAGAGTGAAAAAATGGTTGGAGCCAACACTAGCATAGGTATTGGAAATATCCACCTCCCACTATTTAATGGGAAAAATTATGACTACTGGTCAATAACTATGAGAGCTTTATTTAATTCCCAAGACTTATGGGAAGTTGTTGAGGATGGCTTTGAAGAGTCAGCAGATGAAGAAGATTTTGAATATTTAACTCAGGCAGAGAAAGAGTTGCTGAAGAGCAATAGGAAGAAAGACTCCAAAGCTCTCTTCTTATTTTATCAAGCAGTGCATGAGAGTGTGTTTCCGAGGATAGCAGTAGCCAAGAGATCCAAAGAAGCATGGGAAACTCTCAAGATAGCCTATCAAGGCATGGAAAGAGTGAAGATAGAAAAACTTCAGTTGCTGAGGAGAGACTTTGAGACTGTCTGTATGAAAGAGTCATATACCATTGACTCATTCTTCACTCATGTGATTGGAATGGTCACACAAATAAGATCTCATGGAGAGACTCTTGAAGACAAGATGATTGTGGAAAAACTCTTGAGGAGTCTACCCTCAAGATTCAATCTGATTGTCACCACTATAGAGGAGACTAAGGATCTCACAAAGTTTTCAGTGGATGAGCTACATGCATCACTGATGACCCATGAGAAGAGATTGGGTAGGAGTGAAAACTCATCTCTTGAGCATTCCTTTAATACCCAGATGTCTTTCGGAAGAGGAAGAGGCAGAAGCCAAAACAGAGGCGGAAGGAACATTCCAGCAAATGCTCAAGGAAGGGGCAACAATCAAAATCAACATCAAGGCCAAGGCAGCAGCCAACAGAGTGGTCAGCAAAATGCTCAAGGATAAAGGTACGATAAATCCAATGTCCAATGTCACTATTGTAAAAAATATAGAAATTATGCTAATGAATGTAGAAATAAGCAGCATGATATGGGAAATAGAACTAGTGCAAATTTCACTAGAGAAAATATCAGCCAAGATAATTTGTTTTTAGCTTGTAATATGGCTGAAGAAAAAAGTGAGGATTTATGGTCTCTAGACTCTAATTGTAGTAACCATATGATAGGAAACATAGCAATGTTTTCTATGTTAGATGAGAGTGTGAAGTCACAAGTCACACTAGGAACTGATAGCAAGGTTTCTGTTATGGGAAAAGGAAATGTAAATGTTTTAACAAGGAAAGGTGCAAAGAAGTCCATAAAAAATGTTTATTATGTTCCAGGAATGAAGTGTAACCTCTTAAGTGGATTATGTTTTCTTTGAGGATGATGTTTGTACCATCATGGAAAAACCACCCAGCAAACAATGTATTGTTGAAGTGAAGATGATAAGGAAAAAGATGTTTCCTCTCAGAATGAGAGCAGATTTGAAAAATGAAGAAAAGATAGCAGCAGTGGCACAAGAAGCTTTCCAAAGCGAACCAAAAGATGATAATTGGTTGTGGCACTTGAGATTTGGACATCTCCACTTTGGAGGTCTTAATTTGTTGAACAAAAAAGGAATGGTAAGAGGTTTACCACTGATAGAGAAGCCGTACAGCCTTTGTGAAGGTTGTACCTTGGGGAAACAACACAGAGAAAGTTTTCCTCCTGGGAAAAGCATAAGGGCAAAGGCACCCTTAGAGATTTTCCACTCAGACTTATGTGGACCGATGCAAACTCCATCGCTTGCTAGTAACCACTACATGTTAACATTCACAAATGATTTTACAAGAAAAACTTGGGTTTACTTTTTGAAAAACAAAAGTGAAGTGTTTGAAAGATTTTTCAATTTCAAAGCACTTGTGGAAAACTAAATCGGGCTGCACATCAAAGTCCTAAGGACTGGTAGAGGAGGTGAGTATATCTCTAAATATTTTCTAAGTTTTTGTAGAGAAAATGGTATTCATAAACAGTTTAGAACTAGATATACTCCGTAGCAAAATGGAGTAGCCGAAAGGAAGAATAGAACCATAATGGACATGGCAAGGAGTATGTTAAACACAAAGCATTTGCCTAATGATTATTGGGTTGAAGCTGTACATTGTGCAACATACATTTTTAATAGGCGCCCTACAAAAGAAGTTATGAACAAAGTGCCAGAAGAGGCATGGAGTGGCACAAAGCAAGGTGTCACACACATGAAGGTGTTTGGATGTGTGGCTTATGCACACATACTAGATCAGCTAAGGAAGAAGTTGGACAGCAAGGGGGAGAAATCTATTTTCATTGGATACAGTGAGGAATCCAAGGCTTATAGGTTGTGTAACCCATCCACCAAGAAATTTATTGTGAGCAGAGATATTCAGTTCATTGAAGAGGAAGCTTAGGATGGAAGCATAGAGAAAACAGTGAATGTTAAACACTGTTTATCTCACGATAAAAATGATGATGAATTGGTTTAAATACATCCCCAAACAGCAGCACCAACACAAGGGCAGCAAAGCACACCGTTGAGAAGGAATGGGAGTGCTTCTCCAAGCACACCACAAGGAGGAAATTCAAGTGCTTCTTCAAGCACTTGTACACCTAATGAAAGAGGTAATAAGTTCAGAAATTTGAATGACATTTATGCATAAGAGGCAGCAAATGAAGGTATCAATTCTTTGTTTTCTTTATATTTTCATGTTGATGATCCTGTTCATTTTGAAGAAGCTATCAAGGATAGGAAATGGATAGAAGCGATGGATGATGAGCTAAATGCCATAGAAAGAAACAAGACTTGCGATTTGGTTGAAATCTCGAAAGGTAAAGAAGTCATTGGAGTTAAATGGGTCTACAAGACCAAGAGTAATGTTGAAGGCAAAATAGAAAGACACAAAGCAAGACTTGTTGTCCAAGGCTATAAGCAGAAGCATGGGATAGATTATGAGGAAACTTTCGCACTAGTTGCAAGAATGGAAACTGTGAGAGTAGTGTTGTCCATAGCAGCACAAAACAAGTGGAAAGTTTACCAAATGGACATGAAGTTAGCATTCCTAAATGGAGTGTTAATGGAGGAGGTTTACACTGAACAACCTCTCAGCTATGAAAAGAAAGGCCAAGAGCACAAAGTGTGCAAGTTGAAGAAAGCTCTTTATGGGCTGAAGCAAGTGCCAAGAGCATGGTACAATAGAATAGACTTTTATCTACTGGAAAATGGATTTGAAAAGTGTGAGGGAGAAACCACCTTCTACATCAAAGAAAATGATGGTAAAATTTTAATTGTAGTTTTATATGTTGATGATGTTATTTTCACAGGTAATGATGATTACCTTATTGAAAATTTTAAAATAGTCATGAAAGAAGAATTTGAAATGACTGACATGGGTTTGTTGAATTACTTCTTAGGAATAGAAGTAGAACAAGATGAAAATGGGATTTTTATCTCACATGCAAAATATGTTAATGAAGTTCTTGAAAGATTTAATATGCAGGAGAGAAAAGTAGCGATCACACCCACAGTGATGGGATTAAAACTCAGCAGAGAGGACAATAGCAAGGATTTTGATCCTAGTTTGTACAAGAGCATAGTTGGCAGCCTCATGTATTTGACTGCAACTAGGCCCGACATAATGCGTGCTATTAGTTTGATTTCCAGATTCATGGAAAATCCAAAGGAATCACATTGGCAGGCAGCAAAGAGAATTATGAGGTATTTTAAAGGTACTAAAAGGTTTGGTATTTTATATACTGTTTCAGAATGTTCAGATTTAGTTGGATACACTGATAGTGATTGGGCTGGAAGTGTAGATGATTGGAAAAGCACATCTGGTTATGTTTTTCACTTGGGTTCAGAAGCCATTTAATGCACTTCTAAGAAACAACCGATTGTAGCATTATCTACAGCAGAGGCAGAATATGTGGCATCTATAGTAGCAGCATGTCAAGCAGTTTTGATGAGAAGAATGTTGTGAAGTTTATGCCAAGAATAGGTAAAAGGGACAGTGATTTATTGTGACAATAGCTCAGTTATTTCATTTTCAAAGAATTCAGTGTTTCATAAGAGAACGAAACACATTGATGCCAAGTATCACTACATCAGAGAATTAGTGAGTAATGGAGAAATTTTTTTACAACACTATTGTTACACAGCAATTTTTCATCGTCCCTGCAATTCCCCATCTCGCACAATTGGAGGGCTCATTCTGTGACCTATGAGCAGTGACATGACTTAAAACCACTTTCATGACATCCCTCTAAACATGAGCTTTCATTGCCCTGAAGACAATTCCTTGTGAAATAACCTAAAAACACCCCTTTTTCCATTGGCGTGGGAAGCCAGTTTAGTACCTGCGCCAATGGGGGAAATCATTCAAATAGGGCACGCCAATTGGCACTCTATCTTAGAGTCGCACTCGCGCCAGCCATTTTAAGGAGTGTTTTTTAAAAATAAATGGCGTAAGTTTCGTCCTAACTAATCCATAAACTGATATCTAATTTGAGTTGGGAGGTTTCGCTCCGGACCTCCATGTAGAGGAAGTGGTTTGCCACCTCTCATGGAAGCTTCCTTGACGATAGCGCCAATCCCATGATTATAGGGATCCCAACTCCCCTTTCTCCATCTATAAAAGCTTGCTCATCTCCTTTTCAAACTAGTTCCCAAGAGCCATCAGAGCCTAATGCTGCAAGAGCCTTGATTCATTCCCTTAAGGGAAAATCCAAGCAAGGAGATTATTGTCTAGACATCTAAAGAGAGAGGCTTGTCCTATCCCTGATAGCCTTTTTCGAGACGTGTTCCGCTGGCGACCCTCCGAAGGAGAATTCAGCGTCAGAGCCAGGTTGTGTCCTTCTTTGATTGATTAATGATAAATGACTATTGGTTATGGTTCCACTCCTGTTGTTGATTATGATGATGAGTTATGTCTTATCTGACTGACATATAGTTGCATATACTGGATTTTACGCTTGCATTTGTTTTGTTTCTTGCGTGTGCAGGTGTCCGGTCACGGAGATCGTGAGGATCGTGATCTGCTGGAGCTAAGGAATGGGAGTGCTACTTTCTCTACAAGCAACAACGTTGGATTCAAGGTACGCCTTCTTCGTAAGCTGGTTTATTGCAATTAATAACTTGCACCATTGCATGTTATGATTTTTTCTAGACCCGATTTGGGCTAGTAGGGATGGCCTCTGTCCACAGAGGGGATTTACCTCTTCAAAAAATTGGTGACTTCGCTGGGGAATGTCTAGCTTGTTGTTGTTCTACTTTGTAAGCTACAGACGGAGCCTGAAGTTAGCTAGATAGCCTTCGAAATGCTATTTCTCTACATTAGCGAAGTAGATCAAAGCTGCTTTAGTCAATCTCCAGTTTAGTTTATGAACTGAACACTTAGAGTATTGTCTTGTCTTTTCGGTTGTTTCTCGATTCTGCCTGCTTGATCGGCTCTTTTGGCTGGCTCTTTTCGTGATTTTGGCTTCTGGTCAGCTTGATCATCACTGTTCTGCTTGTTGGATTGCCTAATTTTATTTTTCCATAGCAAAATCGACTGGCGCGCTTTATAGTCTGACAGTCACGCCCATTAGCGCTAGTTTCAGCCTCATAGTCGCGCCAATCCTGTGAGATACTAGGGTTTGCTCTGTTCTGAGCTTCCTGAGCTTGATCAGTGTGTTTGGTCTTGTTTTTTCGATTTCTTGAGTGTTCTGGAGCCTTGTTTGACTGGCTGTGACCTTCGTCCTTTGGTTGTTTGCCCGTTTCTATCGATTTCACATTCTAGCCCTAGGTAATCTAGGTGCTCTTGTGTGTCAAGCCTCCCTTGGGAGTTTTTGGTTTCTATTTGTTTAGTCAACCTTTCGATTGCTCCTCTGCATTCATTTGGTGGTTGTTTATCATTTTATTGCGTTATTTGAGTGTTTGTTCTCTTCTTCATTCAAATTTCGCTTTGTCTCGCTTTGGGCCTAGATTACATGGTCCAGTTGAGTCTTTGGGATTCTCTTGATTTTCAGGGACTGTTTTGTCAATTTGGAGATCTGATTGTGTGTTTACATTGAGTGAAATTTGTTTGTTTTGCTCTTTCCTCATCACTTCTCAAATTTCTCTTTTCATTAGTTTTCATTTTGTTTAAGTGCACTTTGCTATTAAACATTGAAAATACAAAAAAAAAATCTCTTTTTCTTTCGATTAGTTAGTGAAAATTAAAATATTTTCGGTGTTATTAGTGATTAGTGACTTTGAGAGAAAAGTTTTTGGTTTCTATTAGCTGCATTAGAGAGTTTGCTGGTTTTTTTCTGATCATTTTATTATTGTGTGAAAAGCTCTTAACTCTTTTGTAATAAGCTTTCATCGAATGAAATGATATACTGTGGCATATAGTATGCATTTAGGAGATTTCGAGACATAACACTTGCTAGGGCCTGAAAACTGAAACGTAATTGAAGATAAACATTAAAATTTATTCAATTTACACTAAGGCAGCATTGAAACATTAACGCAACATTTACTGGTCTAGGTTAGAGACGTGTTCCAGCGTGTTTCGGCGTCTTTAAGCCTAGTAGCTGTCATTTGCCTCTTGGCTTTAGACAGCACTAGTACGGACTTGTGCTCTCCATACCGTCGAGTATATAAAGGGAGACCCCACTAGGTTTCTATCCTTTATCCATAGGAAGCCAAGTCTGCCACCCTATATCCATGATACACCAGACATAGCATTTAGGGAGATTGTCTGCACGTACGTTAAGTCCTTGGTTGATTTCTTTTTCATTTTGAAACCAAGGTGTATATTGCAGTTCACGGTTATTTGGTACACCCTTTGCCTAGTATTCCTAAGTAGTCATTTGATCTTTTCTGACTCTTTAAATTTGAAAGGATCACCAAGCACTTTTCCTTTCATGCTTGCTTCAAAACTGAAAGAGATAGAGTCACCTTTCATCCGTTTCTCGACTCTTAAAACATGAAACGGTGAAGTTTCTAAGTTTCAATGTGGTAAAATAAATCATCCGTGATCACACGCCCTGTTAGATTTTGCTTGTTGGCCATTTAATCATGTGTCTTGACTCTTTTTCAGCCCGTGTGTGTTGTGCTTGATCTTTTTTCATTGTTGTCACAGTGGCAGAACCTTCTGTTTCGTCTACTGGTAGTCCATATACGGACGATTCATCAGAGGTTTCTCAATCCTCTGCTGAACTTCAGTAGCCCATCGTTTTCGATTTTCTCGACAGGGGACTAGTTCTATCTAAGCTTCCCTTTGGAGGAACAGTTGAGTTCAATTGGCCGTTTTCCGACCCTTGGTCTAGATTGGGAGTAGGGGAGCATTCCCCTCCTCCTACATCGGGTTCGCCTTTTTTAGCTGTTGTTATTCCTCCTAGTCCTCGCCATCTGTTACGAGATCTAGCGGCAGGTTCAAATATGAGCGATTCTCCTAGTGAGGAAATCCCCACGTCTGGTGAAGATTACCAGTTATTCCCTCGATATTTAGTCCCAAAAGACAACCCTGAACCATCTGTTATGTCATCACCCGGTCCCTCATTACCAGTAGGGTATAGATCCTTGGGTCAGATTATTATCGCCGCTGCCTCTATGGGGGTATCAGTGCCTTCTATGAGGCCAGTTGTTCCTTCATTGGGGATGTCTCCTAAAACACCCATTACGTCATCCCCTCAGGTCACTTCTGTACCCTCTAGGCCCACTGTCTGTGTGGCCGCATCTACACCCGCTGTTACCACTCAGTCCGTAAGGACCACATCACTTCCCAAAGACGTCTATATAGCATCTGCTATGCCGGAGAACATCTCTCCGAGGAGTATCGATTGTCCCTGCAACAATCGAACCCCGAGGTTGGACAACCCCCTCAAGATCTCAACCGCTCATATTTTTCGCATTATGCACAGGATGGTACACCCATGTACGTCTTTCCATATCAATACGATGAGCATCGGAACCCTTTACGTTTACCTGCTCCTGAGGCTCAACTTCTTGCTCAATGTTTGCCCTATAACTAGGCTCGACAGCCTTATAACCCACAAGGACAACCTTCTCAAGGCCAACCTTTGGGCTAGCCTGGCTATCTTTATGACCCGCAGGGACAGCCCATACAGGGCTACCCTTCAGGCCAGCAAGGGCCATTATACGGTCCGCAAGGACAGTATTACAACCCTTGAGGTCAACTCGTGGAGCCTCTCCCTGGAGTCCCACCTGGACAACCTCAAGGACTCACAGGTCAACCAGGGTACCAACCTGGACCAGTATATGGTCCTGGGGGGAAATTCCAACCTTCTCAACCCTCTTAACCCATGCAACCTCAGTATCCTCTTGGTCTCAACTTTGCACATCAGCCAAGACCATCTTATGGTCTTGTTCCAGGTCAAACCGGTTACCAGCCACCACCTGGTTCTGTTCCTCCACTAGGTCAACCGGTCCATCCAGTACAACCTGGTGTTCCTCCACCAGGTCAACCGATCCATCTAGTACAACCGAGTGTTCCTCCACTAGGTCAACCGGTCCATCCGGTACAACCCGGTGTCCCGCCACTAGGCCAACTGGCCCATCCAGTATAACCTGGTGCTCCACAATAGCTAGGTCAACCTGTGCAATCAACACAACCTATTTATCTGGGTCAACCTATTCAACCAAGGCAGCCCGTTTAGCTAGGTCAGCCTGCGTAACCAGCCAGCCTGCACATCCTGTCAACCCTGCCCAACAGCCGACTTATTCAATGCAACAGCCAAATCAACCGCTGCACCCTAATTATTAGGCTCAACAGGGTCCCACCTATCAGCAGCCCACTCAACCTCAAGGCAGTTACTATTCTCACGGTCAATACCAACTGAATTATAGCCAGCCCCAAGATTCTAAATATTACTCTCAAAAACCCGACTACACCTATGCTCAGTAGCCAAATCCACATGCTGCTCAAATGGGGCCGACACATAATCAAGGTCCGTACTCTGGTTATCAAGCCATGTACACTGATTTCTAGCAACCCAATCAGACTGGTTATACGCCCTATACCTCCTACAGTCAGAATCCTGTTGGACAGAACCCATGGGGGTAGGGATATTCTCAACCAGCGTGGAGTATAGGTACTGGTCCTTATCGAGGGCCAGGCATGCCGTTCAATCCGCAATTGCTGTTCTTGGCTACCTTGGAATTACTGGATGTTTTGAATTTAACTAATGATCCGATTCTACATAATCCTTATTGGCCTCCGGTTCCGACCAAGGTACTCGGCGATTGCCCGAAATTTGAGGGTAAAGCTGGAGAGGACCCAAAAGCTCACGTAATGACTTACCATCTTTGGTGTTCGTCCAACTCTTGGGTGGATGATTCGATTCGTCTACATCTCTTCCAGCGTACTCTTACTGGTGCTGCTGCCAAGTGGTATATCGAATTACCTCGTGGCATCTTTCAAGATTTCAATACGTTAGCCATGGCTTTTATGACTCACTTCTAGTTACCGGTCTATTACGAGGCCGGGACACATCTCTTGACTTCGTTGAAGCAGGATAAAGCCACCCACATCTCGGATCACATACATGAGTGGCGACGTCGTCGTAGACTGATCAAGTTTGACATACCTGATCAGCTACTAACTCATTGGTTCACCACGTCCTTCGTTAACAAAATTGCCCAAGATATTGCTATGGGGGCTTGTGTGACTGAAGAACAAGCCATAGCACGTGCCCAGTATCTTGATTTGGTATACTCTCAGTCCAGCACGCTTTATGATATTTTGACTGATGCTCCATGCCCAAGAACCTCTAAAGCTCCACCTACCCCAGCGGTAGATGGTGTTATTGGTTCCGTGTCTCAAAATTCTCAGAAATCTTCGAACGGGAAGCAGAAGTTTAATTCGTCCAATAATTCTTCTTTTCCTGCCCCTCCAGATTTTGGAAAAACTGCGGAGGTTAATGCCGTTCAGGCTAATCCTACGAAAAAAGCCTCCAAAGGAAAAAATAAGGGCAAAGGAAAATCCAAACCTGATGCCCCAAAGTCAGAGTCTCCTAAGCCTCGTACTAAGGATGGTTCCCAACGTAAACCAAAGTACCCCTGCCTTATTTGTGAAGGAGATCATTATACCAAGGATTTTCCATGATGATCTGAAATTAGTCAACTTCTCAAAGGCTCCAAAGGGACTTCGGTAGTTCTTAAAGAACCATTCCCATCTCAGTAGACCTAGATGGTTGAACAACCTTCACCATCTGCACCATTTGGGTCCCAGGTATTTATGATGAATGGTGCTGCACTTATCTCCATTGCTACGCGTTTGAAAGATTATGTTGGATCACGCCAGGCAGTTGGGAAGGAATTTGTGGATGGCCCATCTCCCCCACTTGTCTCCGGTCAGTTGGAAATTGAGAAGCCTACTACTCAACCAGTTGTGAGGCCGCCTCCTAAAGGTGTTCTACGAAGATCTTCCTACAACCCAAATGCCCATGCCGCTCAGCACTACAGTATTGTTGAGGATTTGGCACAGGCGCCTTCTGCTATGTTTTCATTGGAAGTTCTTCAAAGTTCCCATCACAATGGAAAGCTTTATTGTCTGAAATTAGTGGGATCGATCCCACTGATTCTAATCTTCTCACCTTTGACTTAGAAAATTTCACCCCCCGACTTCCACATCAGATCGCTCTTGTTATTCAAGTCAGGATCAACGGTCTTAACATCCATAGGGTCGTTGTGGATGAAGGTGCTTCTACTCGTGTCATGTCGTCCTCTTGCTGGAAGGCCATTGGCTCTCCGGGCCTTTCATCATCTCCCAATGCCTTAGAGGCATTCGATGGTCGGAAATCGAAACCCCTGGGTGTTCTCGAGAGTTTACCGATTACCTTACAGGGAAGATAATCAACGTAGAAGTAGAAGTGGTTGATTCCAAGCTTAAATACAATATACTTCTCGGCCGTAGTTGGACTCATGCCATGCTATGCATGCCATCCACCCTCTTTTGACTTCTTAAGTTCCCTCACGAGGGAAAAATCATTATGGTGGATCAGTTGTCTTTCTTAACCTCCACCTCCGAGAACAACGTTCCTTACGTGGATCAGATCCCAAATCCCCCTAACAGTGTAGGACCCGGTCTCTTCAAAGACCCTGTCCTCATGGGTATTTTTCCTGCACCGCCACCGCACACTGCTCAAGTTAATATGATCTCTAGGTCTGATGACCCATGGCTCATCCCTTCACCTGAGCAGGTGTTTCATTTTTGAGAATCGATTCCCTTAACTCCAGTAGAGATTAATTTCTATGAAATCATCGCCGCATCTGATCCTCCCGCTCCTCAGCATGCTCCTTAGATCATGGCTTTATATGTCTACTCTCAATTCCCCTGGCTCGACGAGGCCGACTTGCCTGACCCTCTTAAAGATATTTTTCTTTCTGACGAAGCCATTGTTGAAACAATGTCTCTTGAGGCGCTTCCTTGGAGCGATGGACATCATTGTTCCTCCTTCATGCCCAGCCTGGGGGCAATGTCAGATTTTCTAGAGCATTTTGTGTCTCAGGTTCCCACTCCACCTCTCCAGACACCCATATTGATACATGAGGTGCTTTTAGAGGGAAACCTGAGCAACATTACTCAAAATATTCCGATCAACATCTTCATTAAACCGGGGATAGTTGAGAACATACACGTGGGAGTAACTTGTTCTCCTGATGAGATACAATTTTATACTGATCATTTTCAAGAATTCAGAGACGTGTTTGCTTGGTCATATGAGGAAATGCGCAGGATTGATCCCAGCATAGTAGTGCATGAGATTCCTACCTATCCTGGTGCAAAACTCGTGCGCCAACTCCTACGCCCGGTGCATGCTCCCAAAGCCGCTGCCATTAAAACAGAAGTTGAAAAGCTTTTGAACAGGGGCTTCATTTACTCAATTCCCCTCATAGAATGGGTTTCAAATATTTTCCCTGTAGATAAGAAACAGGGTACTATAAGACTCTGTGTTGATTACTGTGATATTAATCGTGCCTGTCCGAAGGACAACTACCCCACTCCTTTCATAGATCAAATCATTGACGAATGTGCTGGGAGTGAGATTTATTCCCTAATGGATGACTTTTCCGGGTATAATCAGATAAATATTCTATCTGCTGATCAACACAAGACCACATTCATTTGTTCGTGGGGTACTTTTGCTTATAAAAAGCTCCCGTTCGGCTTGAAGAACAATGGAGCTACTTTCCAGCGTGCTATGTCTTACGCGTTACATGACATACGCCATATCGTTCATCCTTATCTGGACGATTTTCCAGCTCACTCAGCTCAGCAAGAGGACCATCCCAAACACCTCCGCCAGGTTTTCCTTCACTGTAGACGCTATAATATCTGACTTCACCCTCATAAATGTGTCTTTTGCGTGGATTCTGGCCATCTTT